>APFE030468450.1:155098-189193 GCA_000404065.3 Pinus taeda | reverse complement strand
TGAATAACAACATTAAACTATTAGATAAATAGTTATTAACAAGTATAAGTTGTAAATTGTATTAGTAAAAAATAATATTAAGAATATTAATAATGAAACAATAAACAAAAATATACATATATACATTAAAATCTAAAACTTAGAATCATATAATAATATTAAATAAATATTTAAATTTAAATTAATTTAAATAATTAATACAATAAATAAAAAAAATTAAAAAAAATTAATTAATTAATTGTCATGAATCAATAAGGCCGACATTACAAGCAAATATGATATCAATTATCTTTCTATGCTACTATTTATTACTCCATAATTTTCACGTCTCTCTTCTCAAAATACAGATCTCATCGCCCTGATGATGCATTCACCTAGCTAGTCTGAAACGTTGGTTTCATAAATTGTTCACAGGTTTTTCCACTAAGCATAAAATATTTTTGAAAGATGTAAACTATATCCAATTGAAGGTTACAAATACAAGTACAATATAAAATACAAAGGTGATCATATTTTTGTGGCTCGAATTACCCAAATTCATAATTGTATGACTCTGGCCAAGTCAACACAAATGGTTCATAGTTCTCTTGCTCACAATAGTGTGTGATTATCATGTCAGTAATGTACAACTCATTAGCACAAAATTCTCTCAACCAATCATCCCTGCATAACATATTAGCTACATCAAGTCATCTAACTTCCAACAACACCTATAGAAGCACCTCCACCACAAGAAAAAAACATATGTTCATGTAGCAACAACACCAATGCTCATGTCCATCACAACACATGCATGTTCATGTGTTGACACTGATACCATTTGCAGATATAGTCTATAAAGTAATCACATGTTCATCACTGCTAATCCATTTTGCCAAAGTTACTACTTAATAACTTTTGTGACTGTGCTATACTTAAACCTAGGATGCTTGAAACATTTATCGCCTCTTAAATGTTGCAATCCATTGAATCAAGGTTACCATCATGTTGGCTAGCCCTTTCCACATGTTGGACTAGCATTGGACACGTCTCTTATGTAGGACACGTCCAATGGGAATCTGACTCACAGAAGAACAAGTGCCAATGCATTGGATTCATGTGATGGGAAAAACATGCTCATTTGAGAAATAAAGGGGTATTTTACCCCATTTTACCCACAAAGTTTTACAAAAACCCTAGCAAGAAGGAGAACAGAGAGTAGTGAGCAAGATTGGTTGTGTTTGGTGCAACTACATACTGCCATTCTTTTGCTACATTCTATTATTTCATGAAAAACATTGTTCTTTTACATTCATCTTACTGAAATTACTAGTCAATCACTTATGGTGTATGCTTGAGACTTGTATGTTTAATAATTTATTAATGTCTATTTGAAATTTTAAAGTACATATTTATGTCTACATAGGTATATTTCATATTTGTAATTTATACATACACACACATCTTTGTCATGTTTTGGGGTTGTCTTTGTCTTGTTTTGGGGTTTCGTGTTCCATATTTGATACTTGAATCCATGTATCATTGCGTGAAGTAACTTGGATAAAAAATAGTCACAACATAACATATGTTCTTGGGGTTTGCGTGAGACACAAAAATCTAAAATTTGTTCTACCATTGTCCAAATAATGCAAGTGTTTCATCTCTCAATCACTATCAAACCCAACTGCAAGACTACACATATAATCCATGAAAAAATGACTTATTTAGAAGTGGGTAGCCATATATGCTAGAGTTACTTTTTAACATCTTCTATAACTATAGTATTAAAACCAAATCATAGCAGAACAAATACATATACCTATACGTACATCCTCCTACACAAGGATCTCAAAGAAAACTCAACAAACACAATAGTATCACACATAATTGCGTTTAGAAATATTTGTGAAAGAAGTAAAATATATTTAATGAAACATTACAAATACAAGTACAATATAAAATACAAAGGAGATCATCTGTTGGTGGCTCGAAGTACCCAAATTCAAAATTGTATGACTCTGGCAATGTCAACACAAAAGGTTTACAGTTCTCTGGCTCACAACAATGTGTGATCTCATGCTAGTAATGTACAACCCATTACCACAAAATTCTCTCAACCTATCATCCCCACATAACATATTAGCTAACCTAAAGGTCCTACATCACACATATTGTTAGTTTAAACTTGATCACTATGGTTTACTTTGACTTGGTCTCGAGGTCTCTTTAGATTTTTACTCCTGGATCCATCCTTTGCTACTTGATCACCAAGACATTCTAGCTGTAACATTGTTAAGGTTGGTTGCATGTAATTGGTTCCTCGGATTTTGATGGATGCACTCTTCTTGGGGATCAAAGTTGACTTGTTTTTTATCAAGGTTGAGTTGGTCCAATTCATCTTTCCAAGTTGTGCACTACTGTCAACAAATCATTGTAATTTTAAGTATGTTCTTTTCACTATTATCCACTACAGTTTTTGTTGCTTGCTTGCACAAGACTGTAGTTGTGGGTTCTTCACACTAAGATGAAATCTCCACTTGATAGCTTGCACAAAGTTGCACTCAAGAGTACCCAATTATTCATTATTTCAAGAGATTGAATTGTAGGAGATGCTACAAAGAATTCATTGGTTTAAGAAATTCAATGTCTATACATCCTTGTCAGTCTAGGTAGTGTATTTTTGTGTTATAATTCAAGGACAATAAAAGTTAACTCGTAGAAAATAGCTTGCAAAATTTTACAAAATGTGGCTATAGAATTTTAAAATCATTCTTGTGATTGAATATTAAGAATGTATGTACATACCACTTTTTTTTCATTTGTCCTTGTACTGAGAGAAAAGAGGTGTTCTATGGCCTAGGGTTCCCTGGGATATTTCTGTCTCTCTATATGTGACGCTCAACAAATAGAAAAGAAAAAGAGTCAAATATAAAAATAAAAAGTAGGCAACGTCTTAATTTTTCTTCTTTATTATAAAAGAAAAAATTGATGTATTAATTAAATAAGATCCATGTTGACCCTAAATTTGTAAGTATCAAGAGATTGCAAGTTAGGGATTTTTTTATCTCTCTTAGTTCTTAATGGAGTTGGGGTCAACATTGATCTTGACTCTTTAGAATAATATATAAACCTTTAGTAACATGGTTGGTTCATTACAATTAGCAATGTAATTAGAAGATACTAAAAATATGAAAAACACATACCACAAATATTAACATCTGGGGAGTAGAGAAAAATACATCATCAATGCATAATTCCTAATAAAATCACTAAACATATGATAACGTAAAAAAGAAGCATCCATACAAAAATTAAGAAACTAATATTGAATCATCCATTACGATAATGGGAAAAAATTGTAAGACAAAAAAGAGAGAATCCTCTCGGAATATAGAATATAGGAATCATGGTTAGTATCACATGATAAAGAAAAATACAAAAAATAAGATAACATGTGCAATGGATGAAGAACATTAAATGAAAATTAATTTGACAAGATTGTTTTAGTTAAGCTGGAGGGAATTTAAATAATCCTTTTCATATCTGAATTTTTGACCAAGTAGTAAGAAATATATAAAAAATGCAATACTAGTGTGGATTAGTATTTTTTTTAATATTTTTTAGAAATATGCGTAATTAGTTTTTGGTAAAAATGGAACTAAGTTTTTTTTAACTTGTAGATGTAATGGAGGGGATTCTGATCTTCTGCGTGTTATGTGGCAAACAAAATCGAGAGAAACAACAAGCTGAAACTTTGTCCCCATAACAGTGTGTTCACCAAGCAATGGAAGCTCGCACTGCTTGTGCCTGTTCACAAACCCAAGAAACAAAGTCTCAAGAACGTAACACATACATAGCACACATCGTAGTGAACTCCGCCTTAGGGGAGTTAATTAGGTATGGTAAAGCATTATGAATATCGCATTATCGCATTACATTATTTGTAGGGAAAACTTATGAATAACGGTCTCAGTAGATTGAAAATACAATGGAGCAATGTGAAAGGTAATCCAGAGAAGCTGCTATTAAAGCTCAGATAGCGTATTGCACCTACCTTTACACTTTATTGTTGTTTCTCTTTGTTTTGATGGCTAATAAATTGTCTAGGCTCATCCTTCACTAATGAACATCCTTCCTTTATTTCTGGGCTCATTGCTATATTCAAGCTAGCTCATTTTAGGCGTCCCTTCAATAATTTAGGCTACAAGTATAACCCAAAAAGAAAATGATAATAACCCAAAAAGAAAATGATAAACATCTAGGCCTGTAATATTTCCAGAAGCATGAGCTTTTACCATGGTTTCAATTTTAGAGTTGTTTTTAATTAACTACATAAAATGGTATATAATCTTAAAAAAACTAGATTCTTGAGTGATATTTTAGCAAAGTTTCCTGACTTTAATGAGTGTTCTACAAGGTTGGGACATACACAATTAAGACATTGGAAAGTGTATGTCACTTTCTTGGTTGTTAATCTAGTGGTTTGACTTTATGATGAGTGTTCTACAAGGTTGGGACTTACACAACTAAGACATTAGAAAGTGTATGCCATTTTTCTGGTTATTAATCTAGTGGTTTTTTACCATTTAATTTTGATTGCAACCATGCACGTGTAAGTGTGGTTTACCATTGTAATTACAAAGACCATTTAGATGTGTTTATGGTGATCTAATAAAGTTGAAAGTTAATCAAGAGTTTTAGAGTAATGTGTACCTTGAACAAATTGATACTCATTTCTTAGAGAGTCTAGGTCAATTAACATTCTATCTTGTCATGCATTCATTGAACAGGTACATGGCTAATGTCACAAATCTGATTTGACCAGTTTTCAAGTGGAAGTGTGGGGCAGTTCCATTCACTACATGTCACACTGTATTTCAAATTAGACACAATAATCCTTCCTTTTATATAGATTTTTCTTTGTTAGCATAGTCCCTAACTAGGCTTCTCTCCTTCAAAATTTTCCATCAAGAATTAAAATTTTTTGTTATGTTGTTCAATTGCATTAGGCTATACTGATTTTTGTCCATATAGGCCATGGTGACTCATGAGATGTGACCTAAATGTGGCTTAAATATTCCAACATGGTGATACATTGCTCGTTTGTGGATTTGATAAGTTATTTAAGACATATATAATTTATTTTTTATTAAGTTAAAAAATAAGGGTCACATCACTATAGATTTTACAAAGATTATTCCACTATGTGTTGAGCATCTTTATATTTTGTAAGCTTGGTGGGACTACATTTTCATCATGTCCAATCTATCACTCTGATTGGGGTTGAGAATTGAACTGGTGACTTCACATCAAGGAGTGCCTTAATAGAGCACCTGACCACTGTCTATCCAAGACCCCATGGACGTGTCAAGCATCTTTTAAAAATCGATGCTTATATATGAAATTTTAAGGACTTCCTTAACTTCTCACATAATATTGAAGGGTGCTAGCTCAATAGAAGAGCATTTGCATTAGGTAGGAGGTTAGTGGTTTGATTCCACTATGTGCTAACATGAGTTAATCAATGATATTGCAATTTATTTTTAATTAAATACCTTTTACATTGATTCATTTCAATGGTGAGGTATTTTTCTAGATTTGTTGTTTTATATGCTCTATAATGAGACAAAAGTGATATTGTATTTCTTTAAATATAGTTTTTTATTGTGCCATCATCTCTATAAAGATAATATATCTTTAATCCCAACTATCGTCTTTAGAGAGACACAAATGAAATTGTTTCCTAAGAGACAATAATGCATGTGTTATTAACAACCAATCAAACAATTAGCAGAGTCTAAAACCATTCATTTATATTTCGTGAGCAACATTCATAAGTTTCAACTCTTTATTTTGTTGTAATTGAAGTTAGGAGACTTTTGATGATATTTCTCTCAAACTTCTAGCTTTTTTGTATTGCAATTGAAGTTGATTGTGTTATTCATATTGGTGATCCAGGTTTGGCATCCTTAAAAATCGTAAGGGACTTTCATATGGCTTTACACAAGTTAATATATACTTCTTTATTTGAATTTTTTTGTTCTCGGTAGATATACCCACCCTGGTGGGCATTGCCAAGCATTAGAACATACATATAATAAAATTGTAAAGTAGCTTCTGTTGGCATTATGATACAGGTGTTGTCCTTGATGGCAACTCACTCAGAGGTATGATACAGGTGATGGCAACTTAATCAGATGGCAGATCTAGTGCAGTAGATCAAAAGAGAGATATACGCAGGTTGACCGTGATGAAAGTGCATATATACGCGGGTAATCGGAGCAAAAGGAGCATATACGTACACATGCAGGTTCTCAGAAGGAAAGGCGCATACATGTCGGAAACCATGGTTTTGGTCCGTGGTATTGGTCCATGGTATTTGGTTCGAAGTAACGACCCTAGGTATTGGGTCCAAGGTATTGATTCTATATGGTTTTGGACCATGGTATTGAGAGAAGCCTAAACCTATATAAGGAGAAGATCATTAGGCCAAGAAGAAGTGAAAGTGTGAGCAAGTGATGAACATCTGATAAAGTGTGAGATCTAGATGCTGGTTATGGGTTGGTGATGCCTTGCTTGATCTGAACCAAGGAGGCACTTATGTGAAGGATGATGAATGATGGATTGGGATCTCAAGGCTTGGAATGATTATCTTTATATGGTTTGAGTATGGATAGACTAGATCTATTGACGCATGTTTGTTGTACGAATGTTATGATTTGGGTATGTTCGGATGTCTGAAATAGCTGCAAAGTTATGAGGTAGAATTTGCAGATCTGTACGCGGGTTGTCTTTGGTAAAAGCGCGTATACACGCAGGTGGGGTTCGTCCAAGTAGCATATACAGTATGAAGTATGATATTTGAAGTTGCTATTGGATCTGGTTGTTGTTGCAGAGTTATGTAGTCTGTGACTGTGTTGTTGACAGGGTTTCAGTATTGGGTGATTCAGAGATTGATGATGCAGGCTGTATTGCAATGGTGATTGTTTTATGGATCCAGTATGAAAATGTATGAAACGTTGTCCCTAGATGATTGTAGGCCGACACCTATGTACTGGTAAACACATTGGCCAGTACAAGAGCTAGGGGGTTGTAGCTCCCTTCCAGGAGTAGCTAGAAAACGAGTGAAGGTTGGAGCCTTCAATAGGCCAGCGCCTACGTACTAGTAAATGGAATGGCTAGTACAAGAGCTAAGAAGGTTGTAGCCTTCTACAGGTAGAAGCCTGCGTGCTGGTAAAGGACTGCACCAGTACATTGTAAAATAAGTTTCTTATTAAAGGATGATAGAAACAAATTGCAGCAGGTGGTTTTCACCCACATTGGGTTTCCACCTTATATCATGGTGTTCATGTGTGCTCCTTATGTGTGATGATTTGTTATGTTTACTGTTCATATGGTTAATAATGTTTTGATGCATTCACTGAAGATGAACTAACTAAATCATAAAGGTTATTGGATGTACGCTAGTTGCTTTTAACACAATCGCGTATATACGTGGATATCCTTAACCGAAGTAGCGTATATGAATCTGAGTATGAAAATGAAAAAGTATCTGATTTGATAATACTGATTCACCCCCCCCTCTCAGTATTATTTCCAACAATTGGTATCAGATCAGGTCCTTTGGTAGAAGCTTGATCGCTTGAAGGAGATCCGTAGAACAATGGGAAAGAAAGCACGTCAAAAGAAGAAGATAGCTCAAAGGAACAATGACATCCTGTCGGGGAGTGAAAGTAAGTATTCAGATTCTGAATCACCTCAGATTGAAGATGGACAAGCAAATTAAGTCATAGATCAACAAGACCTACCAAGCAAAAGGGAGAGTGCTCTCAAAGAAGAAATTATCAACTTAAAAGTTCAGCTGGAATGTGCCTTCAGAGTTCATCAAATGCTGCAAGTGCTGAATGAAGAGCAAGAACATGAGATTCTCAAACTAAGACAATAAGTGGAAGAAGGAAGAAATTCTGAAGAAACTTTGAAAAAGAAATGTCTAGAAAAGGAAGAACAACATCAGGATGAGGTAAATATCTTGAAAAGTAAATTTTTGCGGTTTCAAGATAGTACTAAGATTTTGGATGATATACTAAGTAGTCAACGGTCTCCTGCTATCAAAACTAGTCTTGGTTTTCATGAATCTATTGAAGGTGAATCTAGTTCACAAAGTAAGACAAGGAACTGTAATGAAAAATCTGAAATCCCCAACAAGAAGATGAGAGGTCAATCCCATCAGCAACCAAGGAAAGAAATTCCTCAAAGAAAATCTTTTGCTCCTAATTATAGAAGTGATAAACGATTATTTCCTCTGTTGAATAATGTTGAATGTTATGTATGTCATAATCATGGACATGTTGCAGCTGGATGCAGAAGTAGAATGGTTCAAGACCATCACACAGAAAGATCATCACATTCCAGGTACTTTAATGGATAATGTTTTTCTTGCAATATGTTTGGTCACAAGGTTGTTGTTTGCTACAGGAGGAATATGAAACATGTAAGATGTTATGCATGTAACAAGCTTGGACATATAGCAAAGGAATATAGGAACAAAGTACGGACATCACACCAAAAGAAGAAAACATCATCACAGTTGAAGATATGGAGGAAAAAGGAAGTACAACCAGAAAGATGTGGCATAGCAGAGTACATAGACATGACAGATTCAGATGAAGCTGGAAGTGTGGAACATCAGTGTTCCAAATCTCATACGCTGATATAATGAAGATAAGTCGTGTATATACGCGAGTTATAGGTTGCAGAGTCGCGTATATGGAGATCAGAAGAAATGGCAGCAGAATAGACACAGGAAATGGTTCAGTCATGATATGAAATGGTTGGCACAGGCTTAGGGGGAGCATATACTTCAAATAATGCATTGTTGGCATTATGGTTAGAAGTTGTTGATAAAGCTTATGAAGCTAAATGATACATCTTGCTGTTTGATCAAAAGAATGGATTGCAGGTTACAGATCTGGATGCTAGATGCTTATAATGAAGATAATATGGTGTATGATAGCTGCTGATAACTATCATGGTCTTGCTTAGGTCCTTGGTCTTTGTGAGTCATATGATGTATTTTGTTACCCCAATATGCATGGGATGGATGATGTAATGAGTCATGGTATATCCCCATTTGGTTGGGTGGATGAGTCAATATTTGTATATCCTCACTTGGTTGAGAGATGGATGTATGTATGAGTCTTTGGTGATAGGAAGGTCATTCATAATAGAGTCATGTTCTTCTTGTAGAACATCTTTTTGGAAATCTTGCCTACAGTCTGGGGGAGCATGGACAGATTGGTACACCTTGGCATATACAAAGGGGGAGCTCAATCAGAGACTTCAGCATGTACTCAGGGGGAGTATGGATAGCAGAATGTTTGTCAAAGAAGAGAATATCTCAGTCCGCCCTTTGCCCTTGATGTCAAAGGGGGAGAGTGACTTGGTATAGTGGTTGCCATCAAGTCCAAAGGGGGAGATTGTTGGCATTATGATACAGGTGTTGTCCTTGATGGCAACTCACTCAGAGGTATGATACAGGTGATGGCAACTTAATCAGATGGCAGATCTAGTGCAGCAGATCAAAAGAGAGATATACGCAGGTTGACCATGATGAAAGTGTGTATATACACGGGTAATTGGAGCAAAAGGAACGTATACGTACACACACAGGTTCTCAGAAGGAAAGGCGTGTACATGTCAGAAACCATGGTTTTGGTCCGTGGTATTGGTCCATGGTATTTGGTCCGAAGTAACGACCCCAGGTATTGGGTCCAAGGTATTGATTCTACATGGTTTTGGAACATGGTATTGAGAGAAGCCTAAACCTATATAAGGAGAAGATCATTAGGCCAAGAAGAAGTGAAAGTATGAGCAAGTGATGAACATCTGATAAAGTGTGAGATCTAGATGCTGGTTATGGGTTGGTGATGCCTTGCTTGATCTGAACCAAGGAGGCACTCATGTGAAGGATGATGAATGATGGATTGGGATCTCAAGGCTTGGAATGATTATCTTTATATGGTTTGAGTATGGATAGACTAGATCTATTGACGCATGTTTATTGTATGAATGTTATGATCTGGGTATGTTCTGATGTCTGAAATAGCTGCAAAGTTATGAGGTAGAATTTGCAGATCTGTACACGGGTTGTCTTTGGTAAAAGTGCGTATACACGTAGGTTGGGTTCGTCCAAGTAGCGTATACAATATGAAGTATGATATTTGAAGCTGCTATTGGATCTGGTTGTTGTTGCAGAGTTATGTAGTCTGTGACTGTGTTGTTGACAATGTTTCAGTATTGGGTGATTCAGAGATTGATGATGCAGGTTGTATTGCAATGGTGATTATTTTATGGATCCAATATGAAAATGTATGAAACGTGGTCCTTGGATGATTGTAGGTCGGCACCTACGTACTGGTAAACATATTGGCCAGTACAAGAGCCAGGGGGTTGTAGCTCCCTTCCAGGAGCAGCTGGAAAACGAGTGAAGGTTGGAGCCTTCAGTAGCCCAGCGCCTACGTACTAGTAAATGGAACGGCTAGTACAAGAGATAAGAAGGTTGTAGCCTTCTGCAGGTAGAAGCCTGCGTGCTGGTAAATAACTGCACCAGTACATTGTAAAAGAAGTTTCTTATTAAAGGATGATAGAAACAAATTGCAGCAGGTGGTTTTCACCCACATTGGGTTTCCACCTTATATCATGGTGTTCATGTGTGCTCCTTATGTGTTATTATTTGTTCTATTTACTGTTCATATGGTTAATAATGTTTTGATGCATTCACTGAAGATGAACTAACTAAATCATAAAGGTTACTGGATATACGCTAGTTTCTTTTAACAGAGTCGTGTATATACGCGAATATCCTTAACTGAAGTAGCGTATATGAATCTGAGTATGAAAATGAAAAAGTATCTGATTTGATAATACTGATTCGCATATGATGTATTTTGTTACCCCCCCCCCCTTCTCAGTATTATTTCCAACAACTTCATGGGGTTGATTCCCTTGGCTTCTATAATATAGATCCCCATGTAGCATGGTGGAAGCTCATAACATTTTTAAAAAATATGGATTGATCAGTGTGAGGGAGAAATTTAAAATTTTTTGCTTGAAGCAGAGAAGGTACAGAAATGCACATGTAGAGTTATGTTTTTGTTTTTATTTTTTTTCATGTATCACATTTTGATTGAGTAACTTAATGGTAATTATGAAATTTATGCATGACACCAATTATTCTCCTCCATTAGACCTTGACACATAATAATGTAGAAATCAACACATTCAAAATCAAATTATTTGTAGATAGAATGTAAAAGATTGCAACCTTTTGATCAAGTGAGACAATTCAATATTGAAAGATGGTCATAAACGACTAGGAGAGGAGAAAGAAATACGCACCAAACCTGTGGAAGGAAGCAATCTTAGCATCAAATATACACTTTGCAACATTTTCCCACTTTTTCAGAACATGGTCTTCTTTCTGAGGCATAAAAAGCCTTTTGCATTTATTTATAGGCCCCTGCCTAGTCAAATACATAGCCAAGTCTCGCAAAATATCATTTTGAATAAAGGAAAGCTCGTGGATACTACCATAAGAGTTCACCATGGTACCTCTGAATAGTTAATTAAACTTGTAATGTTAGCTAAAAGAATTATTTAATCAATGCACAACAAAAGATCCACTTCTCTCCTATCAAACAAGTCTAAAGTTGTTATGTCAGTGACTAGCTTTATTGATATATTTATTTTGTAGCTATTCTTTAAATTAGTTAACCCAATGGTAAATTTTGAATTTGTCATTTTGGAAAAAAGCTTTGGATAAACCTCCTATGTCACAAACCAGTCCAAATGCCGAAAAGAAGTTAAGCGAGGACAAGCCAATGCAAATCCAATCATCTTAAGAGCAAGTGGTAAAAGACTGCCAGCTTTTCACTTTTCATCAAGTGAGACAATTCAATATCTAAAAAGAGCATCTTTTTTATCAAATATTTGCTATTGGAACTTCAAAGAGCATCTTTGAATATTGAGAGACACCCTTGGTTGGAAATGTTATAGAATTTGTAAATTTGGCATAATGTAAGTGATTTCTCTTTTATCTTCTAACTTTAAATGACATTTTGTTTACTAATTTTTATATTTGGTGAGCTTCTATGTGTCAGGACGTTTTCTTTGCAACATTGCAATTGCTAGTATATATTGTTTGAAAAAAAATATGTATATATTGTATAAAGGTATTGAAAAATGAATTTTTTTATGGTTAAAACATTTGAAGTAGTATCAATGTTTTATAGTTTGGTCATTTTTTAGGTATATGTTTTCTTTGGAAATTCAACAAATATTTTCTCGACTAACATGTTTAAGTTATGTACTCTATATAATATTCAAAAATACAATTTCAATTATAAAAAATTACATATTGTTGCACTCTTAAGAAAGTTTGTGCGTAAAGACATTTGATCCCTCTTAACTCATGTTAGATCCTTGCTATGGATTTTTTTATATATATATATATTAAAAATAATAAATAAAATTTATATAAAAATAGTTTGAAAAATAAAATAACTAATCATTTCGATTTTAAATTAAAAATTATACTCTATATACTTTATTGATTAATAATATAATATCAATAATTAATGATACAACTATTCTTATAGATATCAAGAATATATCTTAGGAATAAAAATTTCAATTCTATATATTTTAACCATTGTAAACTTATGCAATTTATGAAGACATTCTCTTGCAAGAAAAAACTAATATGTATAGACAATTTGTAAGAAAAAACTAGTTATTTATAAAAATATGTATTTTTCTTGCCTGGAAATTTTAGTATATATAAAAAATATGCAATTTATTAAGACATTCTCCTTGCAAGAAAAAACCAATATGCAGAGACAATTTGTAAGAAAATACTAGCTATTTATAAAAACATGTTCTCTAACACTTTCATTGGACTGTGATATTAATTAACTTTAGATAGAATAAAGATATGATTGTACTTTGTTCTTCATCATCATTGTTACCATCTAGATATTGGTTTCTCTGAAATATTTATTTATTTATTTATCTTTTTTTTTTTTTTCAGCACAAAAAAAGCTTTATGATTATATTAATGTATTCATCAAAAAGTACAACAATTCGAATGGGGACCATCAACTATGGCTGAATATAGATAATCATAAGCGCATGGAGAGAAAAGGTTTTATGAAGCCATATCAGATCATGAAATGATAGGACGTATAGAGAGATATTGCTAGAGCACCCGACATAGAAAAGTCTTGGATCTGATGAGAGATATTGTCCACTGTTATTTGCATCCTCCATATACCCTGTGGAGATGATAGACCTTGTTTTGATAAAGCATTTTCCCTTCGGTTTTTATCCCTGGCAATGTGGGAAATGGTGTAGTCCTTCCTGGTGCTGCACATGGCCTCAACCCTGTTCAGCCATCCTGAGAGGTGTATGTTCCTTATGATATGTTTAGACTGTACGTGCTCAATGATGACTTTCGAATCCCTAAATATATGAAGCTTTTGTAAGCCAGGAAAGTCACATATAGATAGGAGTCCAGCCAGGGCCATGACTTTTGCTTTATTGTTTGTTCGAGCTCCTCCATTCCAATGGATGTCATAAACTTGACCTTCCTCGTTGATAATGAAAACTCCACAGGCACATGTGCCATGTTGAGCAGCTCCATCAAAAAAGGCACATGGATAAACAATGGCATCCTTGGAATGATTCTACCTTCCATGCCTGACTTTGGATTGGCAAGGTCGTCCAATCTCATTATACAAGCGGAGGATATATTCGAAAACTGTTGATTGCGGATCCCTTATTGAATTGAAAATGATCCTGTTGCACCACTTCCATATTGCCCAGATTGTTAGCAGTGGAATAGGCCTCCGCTCGATATACATTTTACTCCATTCTATGAAAGCTTCAGTGATAGAAGGAGCATTTGAAATGGGCAGCTAGGTTCTACCAAATCAACTGGGTTTGAGCACATTGAAGAAAAATGTGCAAATTGCTCTCAGAATTTGATCTACATATGGGGCATATGGCTGGACCATACCATTTCCGCTTTTGGAGATTCTCCCAAGTGAGGTTCCTGTTATAAAAAACCAGTGAGGCAAAAATAATGATTTTTATGGGACATCCTGTTTTCCAAAATATGGTTGGAAATATATTATCAGGTGGATCAAATGTTGTATAAAGTAACTGTTTTTGCTTTAAAAACTATTGTGCCACTGAGACCTTTCCAAATGAGGAAATCCCAGTCTGACGAGTGATAAATGCCCCTCGCTCGCATGGACGTAATGATGGAATTCCATTGTGTTTCCAGTGCACTGTTAAGTTGAATTTCTGTGGCAGTTTTCCATATGGGAACTGCTCCATCCCATTTTTGAATGACACTGGCCCAAAAGAAGTAACCCATTTTGTGTAATGCTCTCAACAGCTTGGTGGAAAAAATGATTTTTTCTTCCACACTTGCAAAATCAGCTATGCCAATAATAATATTGGATCCAGATTGGAATTTCCAGATTAAGTTTTTCCTGAAGAAGGGCTCCATTCTATGAAATCCTCTCGATATAGCTGAGCCATTAGAGGATCCAATATTACGCTATCTGAACCAATAAGTCATGTCCATATTGTCCATATACTTGGCTCTTATGACCCTGCTCTAGTTAGATGCTCCCATAATCGCTTCCTTTGAGGTATATTTTTGCCTGAAGCATTTTAGCAATATGGATCATATTTTGAACAAAATCTCCCATAATTTTGGAGTAACTGCAAGAAGGTTTGTAATTTCCTTTATTTATGCTTGTGACTATAGGAAGGTTTGTAATTTCGTTTATTTATGCTTGTGCATGGAAAGACTACTTGCATCTATATTAAAATGTAAAAACTCCAGCGTAAATGTTCTTATCAAATTATCAATTTCTATATAGTATAGACGGTTCGTGAAAAGGATGAAACACAATCGTTAACATCATATCCATCAATCTTGATAAGTTAGTGTTCAAGTTGGAAAATGCCTTAGATAACGTGTAAAAATTTGGAAAACTAAAATAAAATAACAAGGTATAAAATTATTTTCTAAGCATTCATAATTCTTCCGAGTTAACGTTAACACCTTCACATTTCAGTGCAGTGTAGAATTTATGTATAACGTAAATGTAATATAACTATTTTAACTCTGGAAAATAAAATAAAAATAACATTCTCAAAACATTACGGGTAAACAATGTGGTTGAGGTGGGATGTCAACTACATAGTCATTCATGTTAGATTCCTTCAAATGGCATGCTAAGTCTATTGTTATGAGGGTAGAAAAAAGACATTGTATTGTGCATTTGAACCCAAAAAATTAGAAATTAAGGGGTAACAAATAGACTCTTTTGCTAAAAAATTAAGGTTATTTTTACTATACTAAAATCATTGTGTATGGAGAGAGGGATTTGAAATTAGTATGCGGGAGGGTTAAATTAGGTGTTTTGGTCATTTAGATTAGGTATGGATAGTGTGTAAGGTGTTAAATACTATATTAATTTACACCTTTCAAGATATATGGTAACATATCTATTCTCCTTGAATGTTATTGCTCATCTTAATTTTTAATGTCTTGAACTTTCTTTAGCACACCAAGAAGCTCTCACATATACAATAATTTATATAGTTTGTTAGGTATTACATACCTTCTCAGATCTCCTAGCTCTTCCATGTCAACCCACAATTCATATTTTCCCATCAACACAAGGCCATCTAAAATTAAGGATTTGACCAAATATTTTAGTAAAGGTAGACGATTTAACTAGACATGAGAAAGCTCTCTAGTGTAAGAATTTTTTAATGAATCACTATGGGTAAAAACAGATAAAGGATCATAAGATATTGTGCATGTAATTTCTAGAGATGATTGTGTGACATACTCTAAAGAGTGTAATGTATGCACTATTGACTCGAAGATTAACATCTCTACTACCAATCTCTTTGTTTTGTTGCTCCTTTGGAAAAGAGAAGAGTAGGCATGATTTGGATAACTATTTTGACTTCATTATGTAAAGCAATTAGTGTCTTTTTTTTGCAATTTTATTTCCTCAAAATGACTTCATAGAAAACTAGATATCACTATTTAAGTTGAGCCTTGTCACACTCTGCCACAAGGGAAACAAGTACTACGTCTAACAAATAACAATAATCTAGGTGTACCAAAATGTAAACAACTGGTACTGCTAAATACATGAATACCAGAATAAAACTTACTATTGAAAGTAAATGACATAGTCCAATAGGATAAAAGAGATATCAAGTATCTGATCAAGTGAATGGGGCTAGATCTTAAGTGTTGGTACTTACTGGGACTATAGGTTTCAAGCCACATTGGAGATGTCCTTCAACGTATGATAATCGTGTATTCAGAATGATGATACAAGGATGTTAGTGGCATTGAACAAATTGAATTTCATTCAGAAAGGATAGGATGCCATTGTCATCATCATGTTTTTGCTTAAGGACACTGCCCAAGAGTATCTTCATTTTCTAATGGACGGTAATGGAATCAATCTATTGGCTCCTTCTTCCCCTGGTATGCCTAGGGTTAGGAACCAAATTTCTTACCTCAACTTGGATTTTAGAATTAAATTAAGCTTCATGGTCGTTCATGGTTAAGGATTCAAGTTACCAGATTTCCTCTAAGATTTGTAGAGGTGTAGAGGAATGGAAAACAATAACAACATTTTCAAGTTGAGATTGAGAACATGGCAAACATTGAGGTCCTCTTCCACCAAACTATGACAATAACACATCCTTTGGTGGGGCATGAGCTTCTAAGCTACAATAGGCCAAACTAAGGACAACCCCTAAAAGACAAAGAAATTCATAATACCATAAAAAATTATGGAGTAAAAGGGTTGTTCATTAAAGGCTAAGTTGTTAGGGAGGTTCAGAATAGACTATAACAAGGTGAACCAACTATTTAATAGAGAGCGATGAACTTTAGGTTGGGTTTAACCTCCACAAGAAACCAGAGACAGCAATACTAGTACACATAGAAAAGACTATATATAGATTGTCGATCAAAATACACCATGCAAAACTGTCAAATTGAAAGATTTAGAGAAGTAGTGGAGTCTAGAAATAGAAAAAATTACTGAGTAATAGCGAGTCCACCAGGTTTTGAAATGCTGCAATTTGAGGACAAGCCTTCGCCAATCACCTCATCCTCCTACTCAAACATTCTTCATAGCCTCGACTACTTCCCTAAGGACCACCTCCTCAGTCATCATAATGCTTCTTCTCTCACAAATATTCAACATTAGTTTCATATATTTAAGGCCAACATCCATAGATTCAGGACCACCCTGTAAGGAAACTCTCATAAACCCATCACTATAGGATAGGTCTTTCCCATGAACCACAGAAAAATCACAAGAGTTACAACAGGACATGAGATGATAATGGATAAAATGTAGCTCCACAAAGCATCCACCACAAGGGAAATATCCCACTTGTAGCAAGGGATTGTCAAAGGTACAACTTAAAACTAGAGAGTCAAATTTACCTAGCTAGGAATGCGTAGATATAGAATAGGTTACCATATGATGTTGGAGGGAATGAATACTAGTTAACATGTGAAAATGCATGGGGTGTGAAAGCCATCTTGCCCCCCCCTCTTAAATGTGATGGGAGGTAGCAAGGTGGCAAGCTTCCCCCTTTCCTCCATTGATGCAAAATCCAACACCCTAAATTGATGCAAGGATAATTGGAACAAAATGCCCTACCAAGTTCAGTGTACGAAATGCCCAACTATGTAACTTATGGGAGATATGTTTTAGTATGTCTTGCCAATGAGCTACTCGTAAGGAATTCTCAACTAGAGGTAGATACTTAGCAAGGAGTTTACCTATCTAGAAATCCAATAGATGGGTGAGATGTCTTTGTATAATAGCATGAGTATTGAAAGAATATATATTCATTTTATCATAATTGATCATTACACTTAAACCATCCATGAATTAATTGAGAATTGTTCTCAAAGAATTACTCTCACCCACCGTTGGTAACCCAAATAGAATTATGTCATCAATGAACTACTAATGGATGATGGGGATATCGACACCATACAAATGAATCCCTATGACTTCATTCTAAATTCCTATGGCTTCAAAGTGTCTACCCAATCCCTCGACTACTATTATGAATATGAAAGGGAAAATTATATCCCCCTGTTGTATCCCTCTTGATGGATTAAATGTTAATGTTGGGGGGCCATTCAAAAGAATAAATAAAAATGGAGTAGATATTAAGGATTTATTCCAGGAAATCTATTGGTCTATAAACCCAAAGGCTTGGAGGGTTTTAAGAAGATATCCTAGTTCAACTGATCATAGGATTTTGAGAGGTCAAGTTTTATCAACATCCCTACTCGTTTGGATTTTTTTAGGGAGTCGATGCCCCCATGAGCTACCACAATCCCATCCAATATTCGACATCCTTCTACAAATCTTGTATGTTCTAGTGATAAGACATCACTGAGAAGAGGTTTAAGTTAATTAACAACGACATTTTAAATAATCTTATTGATGACGTTAGAGAGTGTTGCCAAACTAAAACCACTAACATAGTTAACTCAATCATATTTTTGGATTAATACAATAGGAGTGGCATTAAGTTCTAACCATAATTATTATGAAAGATGAGATTCTCCTACCAATTCATGCACCTTCAAGCCAACAAGCTTGGAAAAAGACCATGTTGAAATTGTTAAATCGTGGAGCGTTTTTCTTTGGCATTGCCATCATCACCTCTTCCACCTATGAAAAAGAAACTACATGCATCTAGGCTCCATTCTGGGATGAATGGATTAATGTTGGCATTTGAGATGTGATTCTTTAGATCACTTCCACTCTATTTGGTATAGACTCCATTAATAAGAAGCGATAGTGGGAGACTAGTTCTTGTTCCATTTCTATGTGTTGCACTAGGTGTTTGCCATCCTAAGAGGAGAGAGAAAATATTTTTTTCTTAGGCCTATGCTTCAATGTAACCTTATGAAATCATTTTTAATTATATTCTCTTTGTTTTAGCCACCACACTTTGGATTTCTATTTCTAGAGGATCTCCTCTTACTTTCTCTGCGATTCTATTTGATTGATTAAATGTCCCTCTTCCATCACAAGGGCATAAATGGTGCCTCCTAGGATAATATGTTGTTTAACCTAATGCATACATGATTCCAAGATTTTTTTTTTCTCTTTGAATATGTGGCCAAATTCATTATTTTTCCTATCTTTAGGTTTGGATTTAAATTCTTTGAGATTTAGTTGGAATGTATGCAGGTTATTTTTACCTTTAACTTATATTTCCTTCCAGCAACTTTTGTATTTTGAAAGAAAATATTGATCGTAGAGCTAAAAGCTTTTCAAATCTGAAAGGATTATTATGAGGAGTTTCTTTAAGGTCCAATTTTAGAAGAATGGGCTAATAATCTGAGCCAATACATGGAAAGATGGAGGCTTTAGCAAATATTCCCCTTTCAAATTGAGCTTATAACACTATAAATGTTATAGCTCTGATACCACTTGTTATAACTCTGATACCACTTGTTATAGAGCTGATCTGAAAGTATAAGATAATACAAATGAACCCAAAAACAATAAAATAGAAATAGGTAGAAATTGCTTCTTTATTGATATCAAGCCCTTAAGGTAGGGCAACACCATACATTCACTCCTTAAGGAAGGAGAACACTCCACAAGCCATATGCCTGTTCATACAATAGTTCTTGACAATCCCTTGACATCTCTCCATGTGGAGTCTCTAGCCTCTATATAGGCCTGATACATGCAATACCATGGATCATTACCATGGTTCCCTCATACCATCGACTAATACCATGGGCCCATTACATTATTATTAACTACTTGTGGTCCCTTACATGATATGGTTTAACCACCTTATTTATTACTATGGCCCATCCCATTATTACATTATTACCTTGGGTACCTCCCTTTGTACCCATATTATCCCCCCTAGGTATATAACATTCCACCCCCCTTAACATGTTTCGTCCCCGAAACATGGGAAGAACACAAATAATAAGATTTACTCAAAAGAGTAGTCCACTGGTACCATGCTCGTGCATCTAGCCATCCAAGAGAAAGGTGAACCCTCAATCTCGCTGGTGTCTCGCTCGCTTGAGATGGAAGCTGATCGTGGTAGCTCTTCTGTGTTGATGTCTAGTAGGTGGACCTTCGCTCCTCTCTATATGTCCTACGGGGTTTGTTGTCTTTGTGGCTAATTTATTGCCATCTTGTTGGTTGTTTTCTTGCTAGGTGGTGTGGGTGGTGATATGCTGACGGTGTATCTTTCTTTAATTCACCACCTAATGGAGCCTGACTATTATGTTGTGGTGCCTACTATGGTGTCTTATTTTCCAATATTAATTCAACCACTAAGCCCTCCTCAAATGTATCAACACCTGTAACCTTTTCTACTTCAGCCTTTGTTTGTGTTTGATTGTCGATCATCACTGGCTCATCATCTAATATGTCAGACCCTGGAACATCTTCTGCTTCAACCTCCTTGGAATCTACCTGTTTATTAATGGAAATATCTTGTAATGTACTTTTCTTCTTTTTATACCACAGCTTCAGGAATTTCTTCTGTACATTAATATTGATAGTACCCACTGATTCCATCCAAGGGTATCCAAAAACAGCATCCATGTTATCCATATCTTAAGCATAAAAATCACCATGCAACACATACTTATCCATAGAAAGCTTCAAATCCTTATAAATTTGAACATCCTCATCACCAACCTGTGTATTTTTAACGTGTTTTGTTGGAACTTGCAATTTTTTGCCAAATTAACATTGATAAAATTATGCTTGCAACTAGGATTGATAGAAACAATGATCTTCTCTTTCTGAATTAATCCGTGAACCTGTAATAAGGATATACTAGTAGGAAATAGACCCACATGTTTATCCTTATCTTGTTTTTTGGCATGAGACCATCTGTCTAAAAGTAATTTTTCAAATTCTTCATCGGGCAGGTTGAAACACTTCTTTTGGTTAAATAATCCCCACAATGTCGCTGCCTCATCTTTAAAATTAGCCATTGCCACCCATTTCCAATTGTGTCTAAATAACCTCTTGTATTCATTTATGTATTCTTCAATAGTAGAACCATTATCTTTTCCTGTAAAAGCCATGAAGAGGGTTTTGAAAAAATTCACTTGGTGAAAATTTGAAATTGTCACAATTTAGTCAATATTGCTCAGAATCCCTATTATGACCTGTTTTTGGAAATGGAACGATCATTCTGCATCTTCCCATGTGATAGAAATTCTAATCCAGGCACTAGAATTTCAGATTTGCGCTGCAACTCTCCCGTCGTCCCCAAAATTTCTGCAAAAAGCGCTGATTTTAAATCAATGATATCTCCCCCATCCGGACTCCGATTCGACCGATTTATTTTTTGAAATAGGGTATTTTTTCACATAAGATCCAGATATACAATTAGATTTTGCAGATCCTGCACCAAGATGTCCAGATCTGCGCCGCAAATTCGATGCCCCGAAAAATTGTCTACAACCCCACTGATTTTTAAATCAGCGATATCTCCTTCATCCAGACTCCGATTCAACCGATTTGTTTTTTGAAATCAAGTATTTTTTCACATAGAATCCAGATATGCAATTAGATTTTGCAGATCTTGCACTAAAACATACAGATCTGATCTGCAAACTCGTCGCCCCCAAAATCCTGCAAAAAAAAAAAAAAAAAAAAAAAAAAAATCTCCACTGTTTTGCCCAAGAAGGTGCTCTAATTCCACTTGTTATAGCTCTGATACCACTTGTTATAGATCTGATCTGAAAGTATAAGATAATACAAATGAACCTAAAAACAATAAGATAGAAATAGATAGAAATTGCTTCTTTATTGATATCAAACCCTTAAGGTAGGGCAACACCAAACATTCACTCCTTAAGGAAGGAAAACACTCCACAAGTATAAGATAATCCAATTTGTTAGCCAATTGATATTTCGTACCTCTATGGTTATTCCAAGTAGATATCCTGTTTACGGTGGCTAAGTCAACCACATGAAATTGATATAAGAGGTCATTGAATTGATGTGCCTTTGGTTCTAATATTTTGACCCCCCTTCTTCTCTTCAATGTTTTAATAAGATTGAAGTCTCTGCCTAATATCTATATCTCCTCATTGTCCAATGACCTTATGTTCCTAATATTTTCCAAGAAATTCATTTTTTTTTATAAGTATATATGGACTGTATATTGTTGTTATGCACCCTCATTCTATGGCTCCTACATATTGAAATTGGCCCAAAAGGATTTGAGTGAGCATTATCCAGTCAGGAAAAGACACTTCCTAAGGGTTCTAGAGAATAGTTGAACCCACAACACTTACCATAGTGTCCAATGCTATAGATTCTTAACTCCTCCAACATTAAGAGGTGATCTCCCTAACTCTTTCATTTCATACTTTTGTCTCCTGTATCATAAAAATTGTTGGGTTTTCCTATTTAACCTAGTCTTTAAGATATATCTTCCTACCTCTACTGTTGAGGAATCAAATGTTCTAGGAGATGATTTTAATTGAGTGGAATTCTCAAGTGGGGAAAGCACTTTTGAAAACATTGTCACCTATCCAATATTAACCAAGTGTTATCAAACTATCTCAATCAAATCCTTGTTCACCTTTCTTCCCATTTTTATAAATTCATTGTGAGAACAACCTTTGCCCTTTCCACTTTTTGTATGTATCCCTAGACCCTTGTTTGGCAATCCTAGCTTTTGAATGGATTCCTGCAACTAGTCCTTCACTCTTAAGTATATCAGGTGGTATTGGATTTTTGGATGCTCTAGGATCATACTTGGATCTTTTTTTCCCATTATTAAATTAAATATAGTAAGATTTGCTCATCTATGATCAATATCTCTATATCCTCCTTAGCATCTATTCTTGCCATGTATGGCATAAGTACCTTCTCCCGAGTTGGGACTTCTTGTGGGGTTTCAAGAGTCTTCCTTTTAGGTGAGGCTTTGCGCTAGGTTTCCTCTATGTTTAAGTCCAAATTCATGAGATCCTCTGATAGATCTACTTCTGCAACCTGATTTGTGAGCATCAACTATTTATTGATAGTGGTATTGCAGTTTCCTCTAGTTGAGTAGACGAGTTCCTAAGGTTTCTTCTTCTAGTTTTTTCTCTTTGAAAACCCTCTAGATC
This sequence comes from Pinus taeda, assembly GCA_000404065.3. Lineage (NCBI taxonomy): Eukaryota > Viridiplantae > Streptophyta > Pinopsida > Pinales > Pinaceae > Pinus > Pinus taeda. Next base: position 165,954 of record APFE030468450.1, on the reverse strand, counting down.
TATCACTTGAGATTATTTATGAGCTTCCTCCTAGCGTATCAGACATTCGTTGTATAAATGACGATATCCATGGCATATTCAACACTGAAAATGAGCATGTTCATAATCTATAGGTTGATTCCATATTTCATCTTAATATTAAAGGTCAATTGACTTCGGAAGCAGTTGGGAGATATTCATGTAAACACATATTTTGGCATATGAGGTATATCTCGCTCTCTCACACACACAGAGATAAAGATGTTCAAGATAACAACCTCTTCCATAAACCTCTATTGCTTATTGCCGTCCATTTTCCTATAGAAATTTTCTCCACAAGCGGTGCATCTATGACACTCTAGTGAAAACCCATGTGGCCTTTACTAATCAAGCTGTGATGTAGTGATGGTCCAACCACTCTTGCAACATTTGCTACTAGTAGCTCCTGGCATGATGATGCTACCAAGATTCTGTATTGCACTAAGGTGTGAATTAATGTTTTTATTGTCATCTAGGTTACCATAATGCTATCCATTATTGGAGGATGTTGAGCATGACTATTAAACCTTCATCTAGATGGACGAAGACCTAGTGTTGTGTTGCACTTAACGTTTTGTCTATCTTGTGCACACCCACAACCCACCCAATAATACACATGCACTTATAAAAACACAATTAATTAGTATATTATTTAGGTATTATTACACAAAATCCTATAGAACCCTTTTTAGATAGTCCATAAAACATAAAACCAGTATATATAAAAAATATAAAAACGATAAAGGCAATATATATAAATAAATTACTATATATAAAACAAAAAAAAAAAATTGACTAAATATAAATATAATAATTATATATATAGAAAATATAAAAAAATAAAAGCAAAATAATATATATATATATATATATATATATATATATATATATATATATAATTGGCTATCTATATAAAAAAAAATTGTACGGATATATAAAATTTGAAATCGAAAGGACTCACGCATGATGAAAGTAATGTCTGTGATTTGTTTTGAAAACTTGAAGGGAAGTTTAACTTGTCATCATGGGATTATGAACATGCATGCATCCGAGGTAAGTTTGGGAGCGAGCATGCATCCGAGGTAAGTAGATTTACGCTGTCATTGACGTAGGATTATGAGCTGGTTTGGGAACATGCATGCATCAGAGGTAAGTAGATTTACGCTGTCGTAGAGTTTTCTGAAGCTTGTAGATTTACCTCCTGAAGCTTTTAGATTTACCTTCTTGTTGTGGCATTATGCGCTGGCTTGGGAATATGATTGAGCCATATAGAATTGTAGGACAAGGCGTAACAATGGTGATGTTATTTCACCAGGGTTACAAAGTTTGGGAACATGCATGCAATGTAAGTAGGTTGGCCCTTCCTAGATTTACCTGGTGAGTGTGGGATTATGATCTGGGTAGACCTTGCTGAAGCTTGTAGATTTACCTTGTTCTTGTGGCTTGGGAACATGATTTAGCCACATAGAATTGCAAGACAAGGCGTAACAATAGCGACGTTGCTCCACATAAAGCCGTCGTGGAATTATATAACCTCGGCCGTCTCCGTGTTGTCAAATACTAGAGCATTTGTGGAGCTTTTGGCTTTAATTTTGCACATACATAAAACATGATTGTATATTTAAGTCCATCTGTCCTTAATGTTACCATCAACTTTAAAATATCACGTAATTTTTAAGTTTTTCATACTTTCAAAGCTCCGAGACAAGGAGTCCATTTGTAGTAAATATGGACTTCCATTTGTAAGTTTTTCATACTTTCAAAGCTCCCAGATAAGAAGTCAGATAAGAAGTCCATTTGTAGTAAATATGGATTTTCATTTGTAGTAAATATGGACTTATAGTTGATGATTTTTTGGTCAAAAGAAGAAAAGCAAAGAAAATGGTTAAAAAGGAATATAAATAGAATGTAAAGGGCTACAAAGATCGAAGAAAGTATTCTTAGCCGCCTAAAAGTCACTCCTCGGGCTACTACAGGAATGTCCCCGGGACACATTATTATAGGCCCTTTGACATTTATTTACATACATCCAAACAAGAGAAATGGAACAATCTCACTTGTTGGTTGTGTAGCAAGACTGGACATACATCCTCAAGGTGTCTAGAAGAAGAAGAATCTAAGAAAAACAGAGGGAAGAAGTTCCGAGCTCTTTTCAGAGAAGTAAAAATATCAAGCAAGAGGGACAGATACAATGCATGAAGTGTGGTTCCTCCACTCACAGGACAGAACATTGCACAAATGTGGTAATTAAAGACCAAATCCAACAACAACAACTAGAAGAATCATCTTTTGATTCCTTTAGTTCTTCGTCTCAAGAAGAATTACAAGCACACATGCAAGATAGTTCAGATTCTGAAACAACATCCTGTTCTTATCCTGAACCAGAAGAATGTGCTTGTCAGATGTATTATGATTCTGATTCAGAATCATACAGTGATCCTAGTTCTGAAGAAATGTCCTTCAGATCACAGAAGGAGAAAATATTAATGGTTGTCACATAAAAAGATGAGATAAAAATTCTTTCTTAGATTCGAGCAATGGAGGATGGAGAAATGAAGAGTCGGCTAAAAGAGGCATTCTGGACCAGCTCAAATCCAGTTCTTCTAGAAATTCAGGTAAAAAGCCATTATTTGTTGATGCATATTTTGAAAGGAATACCAGGTCCTTCCAGAGACACCAAGAGAAGCCAGATAAGGTGCGTTCACTCAGCTTGTGGGAAGTGAGTAGAGAAATCCATAATATTAAATCTGAAATCTCTACCTTGAAATCCCAAATTGCTGAAATAAAGAAAGGAAAGCAAGTTGTAGAGGAAAATTCTCATTCATGGGACACAACAGAATATGCCAAAAATCTTAACCCAAATCTTGAAATTGTTGAAGAAAAGAAAGACCCTGTCTTTGGATTTCAAGAAATGAGAATTTTAGCTATCTCCTACCAGCAACATCATGTAAAAGTGAACATCTACATAACGGGAGAAATGTTTGAACTCGCAACACTCCTTGATTCAGAAGCTGATGTGAACATTTTAAATAAGAAAGTGATACTAGCAAAATATTGGGTTTCTGCAAAAAGAAATGTTGTAGGATTGGGGAATAAAACGCTCAAGTATGAAGTTCCTAAGGCTTCTATCTGTTTTGAACATCACTGCATCAATTTGAAATTTGCAGTAGCAGACATCCCAGTTGATTGTATTCTAGGAAATATATTTCTAATAGCTGTTGAGCCACATGGGTCAACAAGATTAAAAGAAAACAAAGATGGTTATTTTATTTATGTTCCTACTTCAAAAGGAATAACAAAAAGGATTGAGTTGCCTTATATCTCAAATCCTAGAGTCTCTACAATGGTCCAAACTGTCCAAAATTTGGATAAAGTAGAAGCCAAACTGACAGATCTGAAAGATTTGAAATCTACACTTAAAGTATAAGAACAACTGAAGAATCCTCAGGTTAGAAGAAAAATTGAGGAATTGAAAAAACAAATTGAGGACGAATGTCGCTCAAAAGAACCAAATGCATTCTGGGACCGAAAGTAGCATACTATTAAGCTCCCATACAAAGAAGGATATAGAAGTAAGCCGTGTAAAAGTAGAGCTCTTCTTATGAGCAAGGAATATAGAGATCTCAGTGAAAAGGAAATCGAACAACTCTTAGACGTAAAGCATCTCAGTGAAAAGGAAATCGAATAACTCTTAGACGGAAAGCTTATTAGAGAATCTGATAGTCCCTGGAACTGTTATGGATTCTATGTCAACAAAAGAGCATAACAAATCAGAGGTACCCCTAAGCTGGTAATAAATTTCAAACCTCTCAATTATGTTCTTGCAGATGACACATATCCGATTCCTCACAAAGGAGATCTGATTGCAAGGATAGCAAGAGCTAAGATATTTTCAAAGTTTGAATTGAACGCAGAATTTTGGCAAGTAACCATTTCAGAAAAAGATAAGTTCAAAACTGCGTTCAGTATTCCAGTAGGCCACTATGAGTGCAATGTCATGCCTTTTGGTTTGAAAAATGCACCATCTAAATTCTAGAAGGTAATGGATAAAATATTTAAGCCATACTTTGATTGACTTATAGTTTACATTGATGATGTTCTGATATTCTCCAAGAACATCCAAGACCATTTTAAACATCTCCATACATTCAAGCAGTTGGTAAATCAAATAAGAGATTGTAACTATTAATAATTAGTACTGAGTTGAGTTAATGATGGGTTAAGTGTTTTTTTAAGTGATAAGTTGTGTGTGAGAATAAAGTGATATTCAATGAACAAGTATTTGAATTAAATGGAAAAAAATTAAACACAAATTGTAAATATTAAACATTATTCAAAGAGTCAATGATTAGCTCAACCTCTTTTTATTTAGTCATGAAAATAAAGTCATATTCAGTGAACAAGATAAAGAAAACACTAAACCATTGACTTATACAGAGAGTCAATAACGAGGTGGCCTCTTTTCATCTGGTCATGAAAATAAAGTGATATTTAGTGAATCATTGACTTAGTACATATGCTCAATAGAAAATTGATGCATCTCTTTACAATTTTAAGTCATATTTTAGTAAGACAATTGCACAAGACTCATCTATAAATAATACAATGACTCAGTTCAGTCACCAGTGAGAGCAGCATGGCATATGATGTAAATTGTGTATGAGAATAAAATGATATTCAATAAACAAATATTTGAATTAAATGGAAAAAAATCAAATAAAAAATATAAATATTAAATATCATTCAAGGAGTCAATGATTAGCTTAACCTCCTTTCATCTAGTCATAAAAATAAAATGATATTCCCTAAACAAAATAAAAAGACATTGACTCATTGACTTATACACAAAATCAATGACAAGCTGCCCTCTCTTCATTTGGTTATAAAAATAAAGTTATATTTAGTAAATCATTGACTTAGTACATTATGCTCAATAAAAAAATAAAAAAATTGATGCCAAATTTTATTCCATATTTTAATAAGAAAATTGCACAAGACTGATCTATAATTAGTACAATGACTCGTGTATAAATTGCACACTGACTCATCTATAAATAGTATCGCAGGCTCGTTAGGTCTCAATATCCCATTCATCGACGATCACCGATTTTTTAGTAGCTGCAATTAAAGGAGGGCAAACCCCCAATACTCCGCTTATTGAGAGAAGGCAACGCAAATCCTCACCTCATCATCATATAATGTGCCTGGACGTGCCTCAACCCAGCACTCGAGCCCTTCGCTATCCAAAGTTGGAGACCATTTCAGCTAGGAAGGTATTGGCACACAAGCAGAACAAGGGAGGTTCCAAGAGTAGAATGGATCCAGAATTGGAAGAGTTAAAAGGTTTTATGGATCTTGGTTTTGAGTTCAGCAAAGGACAAGTTGACCGCGCGATTGTTCATTCTTCTTCCTGGATTGAAGAGATTAATCGATCATGAAAATAGCACCAAAATTTTGTGTTTTCAAGAATCGCGCGTCCAAAAGTGGGAACTGCCAAACCCAAATGCAGGAGGAGGGGATATGAAAGAATACCTCAAACTCTGGGCTCGTTCGGTAGCTTCAACACTAAAATCTGAATCAGCAGAGTATTCAAAAGTTCCTAACACTTTCAGACGATGATATTTGAGTTTAGATAGAATAGCAAGTCACATTTTTTTAATATAAACAATGTCATAATGCTTTTCATGATTTTGTTTTTAATTCAAAAAAGTCTTTTCTCCTGTGTAATTTCTACGGAAAAACTCTTTTCACAGTAATAATGATAAAAATCTGAATTCATTCATCGTATATTATTTGAAAAAAACGAGCTTTATAAAAACAATGATAAATATTTCAATATAAAAATAAAAAACATCCCAAAAATACCATAAATAAAAGATATAAAATTCTTTTTATTCCACTTGGTTTATATATATATATATATATATTATATTACAAAAATCTCATTATTAAGATGAGTAATATCTCATTAAATTAAGATTTAGTAATATTATATTGGATATATATGTGAGCGACAAAATTAAAGAAAATTTCATTTTTTTAAAGTTATATACTAATTTTATATAAATAATATATATCATTTTTATCTCAATGTTTGTATATTTTTTAACTTTATGTCATCTTTACTAGGAATGGTCTTATTCATAAATTGGAAAATTAAAATTTCCACAAAACAACATTTTAATAAAATTAAAGATACGAAGTCTTTTTTTCTTATAAATTGTTTTAAAAATATTCAAAGGACAAAAGACTAGATTTCAAGGGATAACTAAAATAACTTGCTTTATTTAAAAATTGAGGTTATTTTTACTATAGTAAAATCATTACATATATAGACATTACATATATAGAGAGATGAGAAGTAGTTATGCGGAGGGTTAAATTATGTGTTGTGTTTCGGTCATTTAGAATAGGTATGAGTAATAGGTATGAGTGGTGGGTGGTTCATAGATGGGTGGAGGGTAAGGTGCTAAATAGATGGATTCAAACTATAATGTTAATACCTTTCTAGATACCTAGTAACATATCTATTCTCCTTAATGTTATTCTTCCTCTTCACTTTTTAATGTCTAGAACCTTCTTTAGCACACCAAGAACCTCTCACATATGCAATAATTTATATAGTATCATGGGTATTGCATAGTTTCTCATATACTCAAAATAATTTTCGGTCCGAGAAGATTAGGTTTCACGTACCAATCGTCTATGTGAATTTTGCATTAAATTTGGCTGCAACCTCATTTACTTCCTCTATGCACTCTCCTCCTACTATGCACTCTCCTCCTACTTCAAGTCTGAGAATTTCCTTATGCAATGGAAGATGTTTCTTTTCAACACAGACCTTCGGATTGGGGAGGTTGTAGTTAATGTTCCTTTTGAAAGCTTAAAATTGGTCAACATCAAGCTTGAATGCACTTGCATCTTGAATGATTGAAGGGTAGATGTAATGGAAAAATATGGCCAATTGGATGGACGGAAGGAGAGTGAGTCAGACGAATATTTGACCACAAACTAGAAGTTAAATTTTTTGAAAATTTATTAATAGAAAGAAACTCACAAGATTGGGTTTAACATAAATTTTAATCTTTTTTTTTGGAATAGGAAGAAAATTTCATTAAAGTAGAATCCCAAGCATCCTCATAATTCCAATATAGGAAGCCACATCGAAAAATGCATGTTTCCATGTTGAACGAAAGTGGCCCCACGTCCCTATTTGTGCTTCGATGTTGAAGCCAAATTGCTGCACATACCTTAGCTGATTCCTTTTCAACAAAAAAATTTGTAACAGTTCTCAAGCGATCTTGAGCGAGTTGTGTGGTGGGCCAGTGTAGCTTGTATGGTGGGATTGAGTAAGTCGTGTGGGGTAAGTGTAGTTTGTATTGTGGAGATAGCCTGTTTTCTTCCTTCTTACTAAAATGTACATATTTTAGCTTATTCTTTTAAAACCCTTTTCAAGTTGGGGCTGGATCTTGAGTGTTGGTGCTTGCTAGGGCTAGAGGTTTCAATCCACATTGTAGATGTCATTCAACGTGTGATAATCGTGCATATAGAATGGCGATACAAGGATTTAATGGAATTGAATTCATTGAATTTCATTCATAAAGGAGATTATGTCATTGTGGTCCTCCTATTTTTCGTTAAGTACCTTGCCTAAGAGCATCGTTATTTCCCAGTGGACGGTAATGGAATCAAGCTATTGGCTCCATCTTCCCATGGTATGCCCATGGTTAGGAACCTAATTCTTTTACCTTAGCTTGTATTTTAGAATCAAAGTAAGATTCATGGTCATTCATGGTCAAGCCTTCAAGTTATCAGATTTCCTCTTAGACTTTCAGAGGAGTGTAGGAATGGAAAAAAACAACAACATTTTCAACTTTTGTCTAGTGACCTTATTGTCCTCCTCATTGTCTAGTGACCTTATCGTCCTAATTTTTTCCAAGAAATTCAACTTTTATATAAGTATATATGGACCATATATGGTTGTTATGCACCCCGATTCTATAGCTCCTACATATTGAAATCGACCCAAAAGGATTTGAGGGAGTATCATCCAATCATGAAAAGACACTTCCTAAGAGTTTTAAAGAATAGTTGAGCTATAGATTTTAACCCTGTACATAGAAATTACCTGCAAACAAATTCTTACAACATAACAATATACACAAATATTTTCCCCTGGATCCCAAAACCGGGAATACCAGATTGATTTTTCATTATATTCCTTTCAATGTTACTATACATATATATACATGTTGAAGCATTCATAAACCCCAATCCAGTGACCAAGGATTAAAACATAACTGTAGTTCCCTTGGTGGAATCTAAAAAATACTATGGGCAGAAAAAACATCATGCCCAAAAACATGTGCAAAAACCATGTGAAAAACTATAGGTAGGTCCACCCACCATATTTGGGTCCACCCCCCATCCTTGGGCCCACCTAACTATTCCCTGGACCCCATGACATGTGGAAATATATAACAGACACTTGAAATTCTCCCACTTGTTGTTTTCTTTCCATATAAAGGGCCATTAGAGAGCTTACCCATCAATCTAAGGCTCCAATGCCCATTGTTTCTCTACACCAACTAAACTTCTCAATGCTCATAGACTATGTCAATGCATCTGCAAAATTCTTCAAAGTGTCCACCTTTACCAGCAACACCATTTTGTCTTCAACCATATCCCTCAAAAAATGATATTGAACATCAATGTGCTTTGTCTTCGAATGATCAGAAAGGTTTTTTGTTGAGAAATATGCACTTTCGCTGGCACAGTCTATCCTTATAGGTTACTGTACCAACCCCATACATCAATACAATATCTGCAAAAAGAATGATTCCTCACTTGCATGAGTGGTTGCCATGTATTTAGCCTCTGTAGTTTAAAGTGCCACTACAAATTATCTCTTGCTCATCCAACTAACTGTTCCTCGAAACAAGTTAAATACATATCCACTAGTAAATCTTCTTCGAACTAGATCTCCATCCTAGTTTTCATAAAAACTTCCACGGATGTCCAAAACTCTATCCAATATTGGTCTTCCTTAGTAGCATAGGCCATAATCACTAGTGCCATGCAAATGCTTGAAAACTCACTTCATTGTTGTCCAATGCTCCTTCCTTGGTTTTAACGTAAACTTGCTCAATAGTCCCACTGCATGTGCAATGTCTTTCTAGTACAAACCATTGCATACGCCAGGATACCAACTACGCTCGCATATGGAATGCATGACATGTCCTCTTCCTCTGCTTGTGTCTTAGGACACTATTTAGTAGATAACTTTACACATAGGAATAAGAACCTTGACTGGTTTACTATCATGCATATTAAACATTTGTAATATTCTCTCGACATACTTTCTCTCATTTAATCATAGCTTCCTCTTTTCCCGTTCTTGTTTAATTTCCATGACCAAAATACAATTTGCAAAACCAATATCCTTCATGTCGAATTTGGAAGACAATTGGGTTTTCAAATCCTGGATAATTTCTTTGTCATTTCCAATCAACAACATATCATCTATGTACGAGACCAAATAAATAACAAAGACATTAATTGATTTAAAATACACACTATGATCCAATTTGCTTCTTGTGAAGCTAAGTCCCCATATATATGTATCAAGTTTCTGATACCACATCCTTAGTGATTGTTTTAACCCACATAGAGACTTTTTTTAACCTGCATACCAGTTCTTCCTTACCCTTCACTGCAAAGCCTTCTGGTTCCTACATGTAGATCTGTTCTTCCAGATCCCCATGAAGAAATGTTGTCTTCACATCCATATGTTCTACCTCAAAATAAAAGCAACAACAACAGATAAAAGTAATCTAATAGAAGATAACTTGGCAAGAGGAGAAAAATATCACCAAAATCAATTCCCGACACCTAGGAATAACCTTTTCCTACCAACTAAGCTTTCTATTTCTCCACCTTTCCTTCTACATTCATCTTCTTCTTAAACACCCATTTTCTACCAATGGGTTTCCTTCTAGCTGGCAGCTCCTTCTTTCTCGAACGGATCTTGTCAAAACTGGAGTGTGTGTCTCTTCCTCTTCTGATTCATGTTCTGTTGTAGAGTCTAATTCTTCCTCCTTCAGTTCAAACATTATCTTCTCAGGTTCCTTTGGTAGGAATTCATGTTTAGTAACATCTTTTACCTCTCTAAACACCACATCTCAACTGCACAAAACCTTCCTTGTTTTTGTGTTCCAAAGCTTATAACCTTTTAAACCGTACTTATACCCAATAAAGGTGCACCTTTCAGATTTTCTATCCAACTTGGTTATTTTCTCCTTGGAACATGTACATATGTATCACAACCAAGTACCCTTAGATGTGAAATATAGGGTTTCTTACCAGTCCATACCTCATGTGGATTCTTATCCTCCAACACCAATGAAAGTGATTTGTTAACTAGGTAACATGCAGTATCCACTGCCTTAGCACTTAATTCTTGTCTTAATCCATTGCCACTGAGCATGCTTCTTGCCTTTTCCATCAACGTCTTATTCATTCTTTCTACAATTTCATTTTGGTGAGGTGTGTATGAAGTAGTCTTCTGTCGTGCTATACCACACTTCTTATAGAAGTCTTCAAATTCCTCCTTGCAAAACTCTCTATAATTATTTGTCCTCAAAACCTTAATCTTTTTCTATGTCTGATTTTCGACCAGAGCCTTAAAATATTTAAATTTGTCAAAGACTTCATATTTCTTCCTCAGGAGATATATCGATGTATTCCTTGAGAAGTCATTTATAAATTTGACATAGTACATAGAATTACCCAGATATGGAACTGAAATAGTTCCAAACACATCACTATGCACAAGATCT
>APFE030468450.1:103945-154413 GCA_000404065.3 Pinus taeda | reverse complement strand
ATTCATAAATTGGAAAATTAAAATTTCCACAAAACAACATTTTAATAAAATTAAAGATACGAAGTCTTTTTTTCTTATAAATTGTTTTAAAAATATTCAAAGGACAAAAGACTAGATTTCAAGGGATAACTAAAATAACTTGCTTTATTTAAAAATTGAGGTTATTTTTACTATAGTAAAATCATTACATATATAGACATTACATATATAGAGAGATGAGAAGTAGTTATGCGGAGGGTTAAATTATGTGTTGTGTTTCGGTCATTTAGAATAGGTATGAGTAATAGGTATGAGTGGTGGGTGGTTCATAGATGGGTGGAGGGTAAGGTGCTAAATAGATGGATTCAAACTATAATGTTAATACCTTTCTAGATACCTAGTAACATATCTATTCTCCTTAATGTTATTCTTCCTCTTCACTTTTTAATGTCTAGAACCTTCTTTAGCACACCAAGAACCTCTCACATATGCAATAATTTATATAGTATCATGGGTATTGCATAGTTTCTCATATACTCAAAATAATTTTCGGTCCGAGAAGATTAGGTTTCACGTACCAATCGTCTATGTGAATTTTGCATTAAATTTGGCTGCAACCTCATTTACTTCCTCTATGCACTCTCCTCCTACTATGCACTCTCCTCCTACTTCAAGTCTGAGAATTTCCTTATGCAATGGAAGATGTTTCTTTTCAACACAGACCTTCGGATTGGGGAGGTTGTAGTTAATGTTCCTTTTGAAAGCTTAAAATTGGTCAACATCAAGCTTGAATGCACTTGCATCTTGAATGATTGAAGGGTAGATGTAATGGAAAAATATGGCCAATTGGATGGACGGAAGGAGAGTGAGTCAGACGAATATTTGACCACAAACTAGAAGTTAAATTTTTTGAAAATTTATTAATAGAAAGAAACTCACAAGATTGGGTTTAACATAAATTTTAATCTTTTTTTTTGGAATAGGAAGAAAATTTCATTAAAGTAGAATCCCAAGCATCCTCATAATTCCAATATAGGAAGCCACATCGAAAAATGCATGTTTCCATGTTGAACGAAAGTGGCCCCACGTCCCTATTTGTGCTTCGATGTTGAAGCCAAATTGCTGCACATACCTTAGCTGATTCCTTTTCAACAAAAAAATTTGTAACAGTTCTCAAGCGATCTTGAGCGAGTTGTGTGGTGGGCCAGTGTAGCTTGTATGGTGGGATTGAGTAAGTCGTGTGGGGTAAGTGTAGTTTGTATTGTGGAGATAGCCTGTTTTCTTCCTTCTTACTAAAATGTACATATTTTAGCTTATTCTTTTAAAACCCTTTTCAAGTTGGGGCTGGATCTTGAGTGTTGGTGCTTGCTAGGGCTAGAGGTTTCAATCCACATTGTAGATGTCATTCAACGTGTGATAATCGTGCATATAGAATGGCGATACAAGGATTTAATGGAATTGAATTCATTGAATTTCATTCATAAAGGAGATTATGTCATTGTGGTCCTCCTATTTTTCGTTAAGTACCTTGCCTAAGAGCATCGTTATTTCCCAGTGGACGGTAATGGAATCAAGCTATTGGCTCCATCTTCCCATGGTATGCCCATGGTTAGGAACCTAATTCTTTTACCTTAGCTTGTATTTTAGAATCAAAGTAAGATTCATGGTCATTCATGGTCAAGCCTTCAAGTTATCAGATTTCCTCTTAGACTTTCAGAGGAGTGTAGGAATGGAAAAAAACAACAACATTTTCAACTTTTGTCTAGTGACCTTATTGTCCTCCTCATTGTCTAGTGACCTTATCGTCCTAATTTTTTCCAAGAAATTCAACTTTTATATAAGTATATATGGACCATATATGGTTGTTATGCACCCCGATTCTATAGCTCCTACATATTGAAATCGACCCAAAAGGATTTGAGGGAGTATCATCCAATCATGAAAAGACACTTCCTAAGAGTTTTAAAGAATAGTTGAGCTATAGATTTTAACCTTGTACATAGAAATTACCTGGAAACAAATTCTTGAAACATAACAATATACACAAATATTTTCCCCTGGATCCCAAAACCGGGAATATCAGATTGATTTTTCATTATATTCCTTTCAATGTTACTATATAATAAATATATATTACAGATATAGTATATAATATCATTATAATAATCTGTGAAGCATTCATAAACCCAAATCCAGTGACCAAGGATTAGAACATAACCGTAGTTCCCTTGGTGGAATCTAAAAAATACCATGGGCAGAAAAAACATCATGCCCAAAAACATGTGCAAAAACCATGTGAAAAACCATAAGTAGGTCCACCCCCCATCCTTGGGTCCACCCAACTATTCCCCGGACCCCATGACATGTGGAAATATATAACAAACACTTGAAATTCTCCCACTTGTTGTTTTCTTTCCATATAAAGGGCCATTGGAGAGCTTAGCCATCGATCTAAGGCTCCAATGACCATTGTTTCTCTACACCAATTAAACTTCTCAATGCTCATAGACTTTGTTAATGCATCTCCAAAATTCTTCAAAGTGTCCACCTTTACCAGCAACACCTTTTTGTCTTCAACCATATCCCTCAAAAAATGATATTGAACATCAATCTGCTTTGTCTTCGAATGATCAGAAAGGTTTTTTGTTGAGAAAATTGCACTTTGGCTGGCACAGTCTATCCTTATCGCTTACTATACCAACCCCATACTTCAACACAATATCTGCAAAAAGAATGATTCCTCACTTGCATGAGTGTTTGCCATGTGTTTAGCCTCTGTAGTTGAAAGTTCCACTACAAATTATCTCTTGCTCATCCAACTAACTATTCCTCCAAACAAGTTAAATACATATCCACTAGTAAATCTTCTTCGAACTAGATCTCCATCCTAGTTTGCATAAAAAATTCCACAGATGTCCAAAACTCTATTCAATCTTGATCTTCCTTAGTAACATAGGCCATAATCACTAGTGCCATGCAAATGCCTGAAAACTCACTTCATTGTTGTCCAATGCTCCTTCCTTGGTTTTAACGTAAAACTGCTCAATAGTCCCACTGCATGTGAAATGCCTTGTCTAGTACAAACCATTGCATACATCAGGATACCAACTACACTCGCATATGGAACGCATGACATGTCCTCTTCCTCTTCTTGTGTCTTGGGACACTATTTAGTCGATAACTTTACACATAGGAACAAGAACCTTGACCGGTTTACTATCCTGCATATTAAACATTTGTAATATTCTCTCGACATACTTTCTCTCATTTAATCATAGCTTCCTCTTTTCCCGATCTTGTTTAATTTCCATGCCCAAAATATAGTTTGCAAAACCAATATCCTTCATGTCGAATTTGGAGGACAATTGGGTTTTCAAATTCTGGACAATTTCTTTGTCATTTCCAATCAACAACATATCATCTACGTACGAGACCAAATAAATAACACGGACACTAATTAATTTAAAATACACACAATGATCCAATTTGTTTCTTGTGAAGCTAAGTCCCCATATATATGTATCAAGTTTCTGATACCACATCCTTAGTGATTGTTTTAACTCACATAGAGAATTTTTTTAACCTGCATACCAGTTCTTTCTTACCCTTCACTGCAAAGCCTTCTGGTTCCTTCATGTAGATCTGTTCTTCCAGATCCCCATGAAGAAATGTTGTCTTCACATCCATCTATTCTACCTCAAAATAAAAGGCAACAACAACAGATAAAAGTAATCTAATAGAAGATAACTTGGCAATAGGAGAAAAATATCACCAAAATCAATTCCCGACACCTAGGAATAACCTTTTCCTACCAACTAAGCTTTCTATTTCCCCATCTTTCCTTCTGCATTCATCTTCTTCTTAAACACCCATTTTCTACCAATGGGTTTCCTTCTAGCTGGCAGCTCCTTCTTTCTCGAACCGATCTTCTCAAAACTGGAGTGTGTGTCTCTTCCTCTTCTGATTCATGTTCTGTTGTAGAGTCTAATTCTTGCTCCTTCAGTTCAAACTTTATCTTCTTAGGTTCCTTTGGTAGGAATTCATGTTTAGTAACATATTTTACCTCCCTAAACACCACATCTCAACTGCAGAAAGCCTTCCTTGTTTTTGTGTTCCAAATCTTATAACCTTTTAAACCATACTTATACCCAATAAAGATGCACCTTTCATATTTTCTATCCAACTTGTTTATTTTCTCCTTGGAACATGTACATATGTATCACAACCAAGTACCCTTAGATGTGAAATACAGGGTTTCTTACCAGTCCATACCTCATGTGGATGCTTATCCTCCAACACCAATGAAAGTGATTTATTAACTAGGTAACATGCAGTATCCACTACCTTAGCACTTAATTCTTGTCTTAATCCATTGCCACTAAGCATGCTTCTTGCCTTTTCCATCAACGTCTTATTCATTCTTTCTACAACTCCATTTTGGTGAGGTGTGTATGGAGTAGTCTTCTATCGTGCTATACCACACTTCTTACAAAAGTCTTCAAATTCCTCCTTGCAAAACTCTCTATAATTATTTGTCCTCAACACCTTAATCTTTTTCTATGTCTGATTTTTGACCAGAGCCTTAAAATCTTTCAATTTGTCAAAGACTTCATATTTCTTCCTCAGGAGATATATCGATGTATTCCTTGAGAAGTCATCTATAAATTTTACGAGATGGAACTGAAATAGTTCCAAACACATCACTATGCACAAGCTCTAATATCCCTTTTGACCTCTTAGCACCTAAGGGGAAACTCACCCGATTTTTCTTCCATATACACAATGTTCATAAAAATCGAGATCTAGAGAGAAATTAGACACATTATACGATACCATTACTATTGTTAGAGTCTTATAGTTATATGATTCATAATTTTGAATTGGTTAAGGTCAAGCCTTTTAATATTGTACATACCTTTGCTTTCTGTAAATGTTTTCCATACTAAAAAATAAAAAATGTAAAGAGGGTGTGTCCTAAAAGAAATATCAAAGGACAAAAAGAATAAGAAAAGATCAACAAATGAAAATATATGAACCCCAAACACAAAAACATATCATGAAAGTCTGCAAGTCTAAATGCCATTGCTATTTTACTTCTCCTACAAATAATGGTTGTGTGTAGCTTGTCATACATGCCACAACCCATGGTAGTCAAACTGCTTAATCTTGACTATTTCATGCTTTGAATTTTATGTTTATAGTTACAGAATAAAATCTGACCAAACAGCTTAATCTTGGCAGATCATTAGATAGGTAGAGAAACTAAAAGGGGCTCATCAGCTTAATTTGAGCCCTTGGAAGATATAATGTTAGAAGTAGATAGTTTGTTTTATAAAAGAAAAGGAAATAAAAGGGTTTGCTAGATTATGTGCACCCACCAAAATGAAGATAAAATGTTAGGGTATGTAATGGGTAAGTAGAAGAAAGGTTGCTGAAGTATAAATTTGATTGGACAAAAGCACATTTATCATGCTTAATCATATGTTTCAATGTGCATGAGAAATTAAGAAAGTAGAAATAGAGTTTTACAAGTTGATTTAATTAACTCCCCCTCATTCATTTCATTCCTATACTTACTAATTTCCCCATCCACAAATATGCTCCAGTACTAAAAATCCTTAAAGTCATAAAGGCTTAGAGCATTTCTCTGACTTTTGGTTGGACCAGACCCTTGGCTTAATGACTTATGGACATCAAGTGTTATAATTCCTTTCATAAAAGTCATTTCCATTCATTACCCTAATAAAACCCCTTTTCCTAAGGTTAAACTCCATTTTCCTATGAAAAGTAAAAACCCCCATGTTAAATTCCATTTCACTCAAAATACTCACAAAAAGATTTTATCCTAAGTATAAGTGTATGTAACTAAAAAGCGCAAATATTACATTATACTCAGTATTATTTTTATTCCACTCATTTTAGTTCATATTACTTTCTAACTTAATAATATAGCTCCCGATATACCCTTTCTCCTCGTATATAAATAAATCCCCGTATATATTACCCCTACCCTTAGTTTAACTATAAACTATATTTTTACCCTATCCCTTGGATAAAACCCTCTTAACTCACCAATTCTCCGTAAAGTTAAGATAATCCCTCCATTAACCCCGTTTCATCATTTAATCCTGTGTTTAAACTCCAAAATAATCACAAACCACCATTAATTAAAACCCCGTGCCCCCCAAAACCTTTGCCCATTTCATCCGTGCTAATCTGTCACCCGCCCGTTGTCCTATCATCAACACCCAAATCTAATGATTCACAGCCATATCGGGTTCACCCGATATCCGACCTTTACTCGCCCGATAAAGTGGTATTTCCTGGGCCCCCATCTGCTACGTGTCAAGTGTTAAGGTAGATAGGGTGACCTTGCCAAAATACTGCCTTCTCGAGAAAGTGGTGCGATGGCTTGGGAAACCACCTCCCCACCCAACTCAACAAACTGCCCACTATTCATTCGTATTTCACCTGCCAAAAAATAACCGTTGATCAATAAAAAGGCCGAGAAGCCTTATTCAACCTTTTTCGATCAATTTGTTTATAAAACCTTTGCAAACCATTGCGACACCTTCAAACATTGAAATCACCAATTAACCTCAATTTCACTCCTGAAGAAGTTGCAGAGATCCCAATCAAGTTCTTAGTCTGTACCAAAGCCCATTCAAACTTTAGCAATTACCGAGAACACCAATTTGAAGTTAATTCACCCAAATTCCAGGTATTTGAAGATAAATTACCAGACACCCTTTCAATTTGAAAATGTTCAATTTTTAAAGTGTTTTAATTAAGTAAAATTAATTGAAATTACTTTAAAATTAAAGTTTGTGTCTGGCTAAAAGCTTCCAAATTACCTTCAAACCTCTGATATAAACCTGTATAAGTCAATTTCAAATCCACAAGAACTAAATTATGGCTGCTCCCATTGCCATGGATGTCAGACCAGTGACAACCCCCCATTTGAACCTTGACCACCTTCCCCTGGCAATCAGGGACTTTCAAATCAAAGACACAAGTGCCTATACACTCATCCTCAAAATTCATTGTTGGAGTAAGGACAGACATCTAAACCATACTGATGACATTGACCTTTGGGAGTCCAATTTTCCCAAACACCAATTTCCAAAAGTACATGTCTTTACTGAGATTATTCATTTGTGCCATGCTTGTTACATTCCCAGTGAGAGAGCTATAATGTCCCCAAACCAAAAAGTCTTGTTTACTATTATAGCTGAGTAAATCAATGAAATGTTGCAAGTCCAACTAGGTCCAAACTTGACCCTCTCTCCATTGGGGATTTGTTAGAACAGTACACCAAATTGAGCCCATCTAGACTGGCCCAAATATTCTAAACTTTCATTGTAGAGGAGCAACACATTCCTACAGATGCCCGTCCATATGTTTCTGCCATTTTCTCTGAAAGGGGCAAGCAAATTGTAACCATGATATCATGTATTCTGGGCTATACCACAGATGAATACATTGATGAGCTCACCCTGGCCTTCATGTCGATTTTCACCCCAGGATAGCCTCCTGCAACTTTGTACAATTATGCCCAGTTCATAGCTGAAAGGATTCATGAACAATTTACCAGAATGCATAATGAGAGAGTATTCAAGTACTCATCTATACTTTACAACATGTTTTTGTATTATTAGTCAGACACATTTCCCTTCACCATCCAGAAGTTGGATACTAAAGGCTAGCCCCAGTCAGTTATATTTTGGACACCACTATTCCACAGGTATTCATCATCATACACCTACACAAACTTCATTGACTCTTTTGTCCATCTAGTCATGACCATGCTGACAGGAAGCCCTCCTCGGAGAATAAGCCAAGAAATCAAAAGAGTGCTCCAGTTGTCCAAACAAAGTAAGGTGGGAGATTGGTAACTTTACCAAAATAACACCAAAAGAAGAATCTATGGTTGCTAGCTTGCCCCATACAAACTGCCCAAATACCTCCCCATGAGGTTGTTTTCTCTGGAATATTATAGGAAGATAATGAACTCTGATGATATCAACTTTGTCTCAGCTAAGAAAAGGACTCAGTTCAAGATCAAGAACCAGTTAGGCCCTTTCATTTGCAATACTAGAGAGGCAGGAGAGGAAGCAGATCAAATTCTACAACAAATGAAGTTTAAGAACA
Source organism: Pinus taeda (assembly GCA_000404065.3). NCBI lineage: Eukaryota > Viridiplantae > Streptophyta > Pinopsida > Pinales > Pinaceae > Pinus > Pinus taeda. The sequence goes on along the minus strand of APFE030468450.1, from coordinate 146,283 downwards.
GTTTCATGTGGAGGTATGACCCTCAAGGGTTTATAACCAAATTAAGACAAAAGGTCAAATTGGGACCTTACATTCATCACCCTATATTAGAAATAGAGAGGTATGCCAACCAATCTGAGTGGTTGGAAAAAAATCTCATAGACAGGGATAGTACAAAGGTAGATGTTGAAAATACCTTATTTGATTTAGAGAAACATCTTGATAAAAGATCATTCCTCCAGGTACCAGAGCAAAAAGGAACCATGAGTATCCTATTTTGCAGACTCCTCAGAATCATGAAAATAATTCCAAAAGGAAGAGAGTGGAAGGCTCCAACTTAGGTATGGACACTTCTAATGTACCATATGAAGCTAGCTAGAGTAAAAGACCTAGGCTTAATCCTGTTTCAGAATAGGAAGACACATAAGGCTTGGTAGAAATAACCGATGCTGAGTTAGACATAAGCAAAGGCACAACTCCATCTGGAGAAACATACGAGCCACCTACATCAAAAACTCAAATTTTAGAAAGACATGTCAGTGTAGAAGTCTCCTCATTTAATAAGCCTACTTTTTCCAAATACACAGAGGCAGATGAAACATGTAGAAAGATGCTAAAAATCCAATTACTTGATGCTGAAATATGGGAGAAATGAACTGATTTACTATAGAAATATGCAATAAAAAGGTTAATGTACAATAAAAGTAAAACAACATGGTAAAAGGAAGTGGATAGATCAATAGAGTCAAAGTGTGTCAGATGAAAGGATAAAGTAAATGAAGCATCCAGGGTAAGATATCAAAGCCAGTAGAACCAAAATAAAAGGGACGGAATGAAGCAGTTCAATAGTTGTCTCTATCTTCTTGCATGAAGATATTTCTTTATCCTAAATTAATTCTCAATACAATTTCATATATTTTGTAACTTCATTTGTATAAATACTTCAAAATTTGAAGTATGTGATGTGGATTCTATTAGACATCTTGGACACTTAATCCTAAATGGGTTAGTGTGCAAGTCGAATGGACAAAAGCAGTCCAAGAGACCTTGGGATGTGAATCCCAACAGTCACATAGTGTACTATAAATGTAAATCTCTTGTTAATAAAATTGTATTGCATGTTTTATCATTCATATCTCTCTTGTTATCCATGTGTGTTTAACATGGTATCAGAGCGGGTGATTGTTGGTCCTGCTCCAATTTGAGCCACTTGTTTTGTGGTCTATATATATGTCAGTTTTGCATTAACTGACATCTCTGACCTATGTCTGCCATACCGGCGCTCTCTGTACCTGCGCTCTCATTCTCTGCCATTATCTACGCTCTCTGTCCATAAATGCTCTCCTCTGCTTGACACTGCCAGCGCTGTCACTTCTTGCCAGCGTGCCCATAATAGCCAAGAAATAAGTGTGTTGATAATTTATAAATATTGTGCGCTCTCTGTCTATCTGCCCATGAACGTTCTTGAAAGAAGCACTGTCCTGTCCACCGTTGTCAACTGATGGAAGGCAGATGAACGCCTCTGTCCATTATTCTCTGTCCAAGTAATCTATACGCTCAGAAGCTTCTCCATTTAGTTTTAACCTACTGATTGATTCTTCTGCTCTATCTGGCAACGGTGTTGTCGACCTGTCAGGTGCAAGAGTGGCGACTATTCCCTTCGTGGAGAAGTTGGATACATCTCTGTTCGGAGTATCAACATTCTGATGAACATGTGCGCCGAAAAATGAACTTCTATAATCGACCTTCTTTGAGAATATTGATGCTGCTAGTTGAGGATGTAATTGGAAGGTTGCACGATTTGCGAGATTGGAAGGCTGACAAATACTAGAAAAGCATGTACAATTAATTTCTTCTGCTGCCTCCGCATATTCCCCATGTCAAGCACGCCTGACTTTGGCAACAGTCTGATGTTGTCCCATTGATTTCTCATAGATTTCTCATACTAAGGTAAAACCGAGGCGCGTCAATTGCTGGTTGAAAACTATCTCCAACCCCCTTCATTGACTTGGGCTGTACCTTGGCCTGCGAGAATTTTTGGAGGGCTCGAATTTGTCTCGGGCTCCAAAGAATTCAAATTTTCAAACTGGTAGCAGACTATAAATACAGGAGACGAAATGTTTGTGGCCGGGATTGCTGGTTAAGTTACAATATTGTTCTGTATGGAATTTTTTGGCCTATGTTAAATTCAGGGTCTATTCAAGACTAGGGTGAAAAACATTACATGGATGGGACTGGCTGTTGAATTCTTATATTGTCCTGTTGAATTCAGCACAATGTGTCAGAATATCATTTTGTTTCAGTTCTTCAATTGTTTCATTCTCGTTTAGCAGGCAAGAGATCCCAAGTTCAATTCATTGAATGTCCTTTTGTTTCAGTTATGCAATTACTCGGACTGCCCCTTTCTTTCAGTTATGCAATTTCTTAGAGAAGCCTGGAAAATAGTTGTTTCTTTTGGAAACTAGCGAGGGTTTGATCGTGATTTTTAGTTGTGTAATAATGAAGACTGATCCCGGAACGCTTGGCGAAGGAAAATGAGGCCTTGAACGGTCTGAACGGGTCCTTGTGGTTGCTGGTTCGGTTAACCTTATAAAGCTGGAGATAACTGGTGGAAAACAATGAGCATTCCGGCAGAGATTTTTTAGTCCGAGCCTTCTGGACGAATGCCTCGTCTGAATTTTTTGAAGCTCTATCTGCAGCCACTTGCATACACAATAAAAGCTTTGCGGATTTATTTGGTGTACGAGGACACCCTGCCCGTTCAGTCGCTCGCTTGGAGAAGAGCGGGATCTGATTTTGGCAACGGATGATTGAAGGGCCGCGCGAAATATGATGAGGTGTCGGTTTCGAAACCATGGCAGTGAAACTCAGAGAACGAGATGACATCTATCGATGACGTTACACGTTCAGTTAGTTCTCTATCGACATCAAGACCGGTAGGGTTTTGTAGTTTCTTTTAGAGTTAATCAATGCTTTAATCCATGAATTTAAGCCACGACCGAGGCATTTTCCTGGTTCATTTTGCAAGGAGGCTGCTACCTCAATCAACCTCAACCTCAGAGATGCTACTGTTAAGGGTTTTAATCCACAAATCTTGTTACGGATGAGTCTCAAAGATATGCCCTGGACCGACTTTGTTGTTCCTCGTTGCTTTGGACAGATTCATTTGACCATCATAAATCCTCTTCGTGAATTGCCAGTCAAGACCCGCGCTGCTTTGAACAGTGGGAAAGTTTCCCATACCCAGAAAAAATTTAAGCTGAACATTAATGCCATTTACAAGAAAATTCGTTTGGTACTGTCCGTTAAAAATCGATTTTCTACGGAAGAAGCGAACACTTTAGAGACATTGCAGACGTTGTTTGGTGATAAAATTATCAATTACATGATGAGTTGGAAGCCAATGAACAATCATTAGAAGACTACTTGCGTGACAGCTCACATGTGCTTCAGGAAAGACAACAATTGCGAAAACCCCATGAAGATGAAAATAATTAGTGATAATGAAGAATTATAGAGTTGTTCATGGCTTAGCGACTCGTCTTTTCCATAAAGAAAACGACTCAGCTTTCCCACAAAGAAAACAAAAATAGTGGGAGTGTGCGCACTGTCAAATACAAATATTTACACAGGCATTTAAGGTTAGCAGACCAGAGTACAAGATTTAGGGATTTCCTTGGTTGATCAGTGCCAGATATAAGCGCATTCAAGGGGTGAGTATTCTCTAATCTCCTGGAGGTTTTCCTGAAACTGTGAAGGAGTACTTGAAGGATCCAAGCAAGTTTGCAACATTGTATTTAAAACTCATTTTCCTTGATTCCACTGCTGCATAAAGAGTTTGCTGAGTTGATTGTAGTCTTTTATGTTGCACACTGATCATTTGCTGACATTTATAAAGGATATTGCAGTGACATTGAATTGTGAGTGATTGTTGCCTCTTCTTCACTGGTTGATAGTTGTGATCAGTTTCTTTAACGTATAAGATAATGAAGAAAATGATCAGACTTGATAATGCATTAGAGTTGTTAAATACTCTGATACATTCCACTGTTGATGAGATGGTTAAGATCAACAAAACCTCTCTATTCAATATTAAAATATGTCTACAAAATGCACAGGAGAATATTGAGTTTTTTTAGCTTGAGACAAAGCTACAACAAGAAGAATTAAAACAGAGGAGTCATCATTCTGAACCTGTTTCTGTTCAGATCAATGAAACAGACTCCCATAAACAGCAAGACAATATTGTTGAAGTTCATTCAGATCCAATGCCCAATAAAGCAGCAATTGTACATGTAGATGCAGAAACTCAGTCTGCACTTCCCAAGCCCATCATTAGATCTTGGGAACAGCTTGTCCACAACAAGCACAGAACTGGTCTTGGATATGACAAGGACTTGTCCTGTCATATTCCAGATTATGCCAAGCCCATTCAGTTTCAGAGTGTTGGATTCATTCATGACAATTCACCTGCTCCTTATGACAGTTCAGTTTCAACTGTTCCAGACTCTGCTCCTCTTCCACAGCAACAACAACAACAGATCGTGAAATGCCAACACTGTGATCGAGTTGGCCATCTGCAAGGTCAATGTTTTGATCTTCATCCATGTAAGCATTGTCATAAAACCAGTCATTCTTCAAACAGATGCTTCAAAAACAAACGTCCTGCAAGAACAAAGATTCATCTTGCATGGATCACTTCTTGGCAATGGGCATCAACAGCCAAGAAGATATTCCAAAGACATGTCAGAACTTGTTCTAAAGTATTGAACAATCTTGTAGTCGAGTTTTCTCCATCTTCTCACCTTGTATCTGACAGGGGGGGAAATGATGGTCATCTACAAGCTTCAAAGCCACATCAAGCGAGCCTGAGCCACAACCTGCAACACCAGTTTCAGAGTTGTAGCCAGAGAAAAAGATGCCCGTGAACATGCCTTCAGTTGGCAATCTAGGACACTTCCTCTAGCAGAAGACTTCAGCTTCTTGCCAATTTTGGAAGAGTTCCAGGAACAAAATTGAGAACACTTCCTCTAGCAGAAGAGTCCAGCTTCTTGCCATCTTTGGAAGAGTTCCAGGAATTGCATTAAGCATTCCAAAGTTGTTGGTCATCCTTAAACCATCACAGGTTGAGACTTCCCTTTTCAGGTTGAAGTTTTACCTTTTATGCGGGGTGAGACCTCCCTTTTATGGTTGAAGGTTTCCCTCTTTAAAACAATAGGAGCACTTCCTCTAGCAGAATACTTTAGCTTCTTCCCAGTTTTGGAAGAGTTATGGGAACTGCACTAAGCGTTCCAGTGTTGGTGGTCATCCTTAAACCACCACCCTTTATACCAACATTTCAGAGAGCACATTCAGCCTAGTGTTGCCATGCATTTTTGCACATTTTGTATAACAACTCTCTTCTTGGACTCATACATAACCCTTCGGATTAAGCGGGGGAATGTTGGACACCTAATCCTAAATGGGTTAGTGTGGAAGTCGAATGGACAAAAGCATTCCAAGAGACCTTGGGATGTGAATCCCAACGGTCACATAATGTACTATAAATGTAAATCTCTTGTTAATAAAATTGTATTGCATGTTTTATCATTCATATCTCTCTTGCTGTCCATGTGTGTTTAACAAGACATTTCTATAGACTTTTTGTTCAGAAGACCTAGAAGGTTATTGTATCATTTTCTGAGCCAACAAGTAGGATTGATAAATAAAGATCAGATATTTCCAAGGGTTCATGTGTTGAGTTAATTGCAGACAAGTATTTTCATTTGTTATTTTTATTTTTCTCAAATTTATTCATATTCTATAATGTGTTTCTCAATCTAAATGTTATAAATGGAATAATGTTTCAGAACTTATTTACTTACACTCTTCTTAATAGCTATACATTTAAATGTTTTCTGCTATAATATAAATTAAAGAATTCTTAATTTCTCTTTGGTTTAGATTGATTTCTTGAATATCCAGGTTAAAGGATTCTTAATTTCCCTTTGATCTTGATTATCCCTTCATTCCTCATTCATTATCTGGGTCTGAGAACCCTTAACTGCTTTCTCACCCTGAGTGAAACCCTTTCACCCCTCTGTCTCAAAGATCTAAAAAAATCTCTACTATCTTGCCCTTGGAACATTCCTTTTAGTGGTTTAATCAAGTTTTTCTTCCTTATTGTTTGACTCCATAGCCCGTTGGTCTAAAAGACATCATTTTATCCATCTGGCTAGGCAGATCCCACCACCCAATCTCAAATACAAATAAAAAACTCCTTTCAACAATCATAACTAGCCTAAAAACATCTTAACTAAAACAAAATTAAATTTTAAAGAGAGAGCCCACTCTGAGCACCAGGAAGGCTATGTCCTGATCTCCAAAAGAGGTTTGTGGTTACCTTTGGTTTTCCTTTCTTTTTACTTCAAAATAATTATCAGAGTGATAACATTTCTAGCTACTCCACTGGGGACAATTTTAAAGAACAATTTTGCCAAGATAATATTTCTAGCAACTATACTGGGGACTTTGATCCTTAGTCTCATAAAACTTTAAGGAAACCTTGAATTAAATATTGAGCCCCTTAAGGTCATTACCTAAAGTAAGTTTTCAAAAAAATTCATAAAAATAGTTTAACAACTTAAAATTCTGGCTCCTAAAAAGATTCACTATACTAGGCAAATCGAGATCCGAACCCTGCAACTATAGTGGATGACCAAGAGAGGATTTTAAGACAACCTAAAACAATAAAAACTCAAGCCAGAAGTAGCAGGGTAGTTAGATCCAATTCACTCCCTGAGGATTTGTCAGCTTTAGAGGACAACCCTTTCGATTTGTCATTTGAACTATCATTATTCAGAAGTAAATTCGAGAATGCAATCCACGAAACAATCTTAGATCATGGGTTTGTTCAACTCATTGAATAAAAAATGATTATTCATTCAGATTTACATAAATTAGTTTTTGATACTTTTGACAAATGAGAATCTTGTGCCTCCAAATTGACAAGTAATATAGGTGATTCTTACATTCAACAATCTATTGAACTAGCTTCCCTTACTATTGCTTCCCTTGGAGTTTCTCCACAAACCTTGCTCGCTGTAAATCCACCTTCCTTTACCACAACTTCATCAATTGTATCTACCACAATCAAATCACCTAAACCACTTATTAGTCAATCATATTCATCATCATTTAGTTCACCTCCATCAGTTTCAAGTCTTTCTTCAACCACCACAACTTTACCCCCTCGTCAAACTAGAATTACACGAATGGAAAACCGATATGATCCTCTTGTTTTACTTGCCCAATTCCATCCCATGCTTGCAGCTTGTCAGAGTAAGATCTTCCTGTTTGATGCTGCTGGTCATTACATTGCCCAACAACATGTAAACAAGATGTCTGACTTTTTTGAATTACATGAAATAGATGAAGAAGAAGTCCAAATGAAATTGTTTGCCCAAAATTTAACTGGGGATGTCAAGAAGTGGATCAAAGCCTTTCCTTCCAACCATATTGCAGACTTAGCCAATTTTCAAAGGTTATTCATTGACAAATGGGAGAGAAAGAAGAACCCATTGCAAATACTTTCTGAATATGACAATATTAGGAGAGTGTTATATGGGAATAGTGTCCACACGGATGCTGCTATTCCCACTAAGATGTGTGGCTATCTTAGAAACAAACAATCAAAGTCTAATGTTGATTCCTTTTATGAAAATAGATGAGAGGAGAACCAAGAGGGCCAACCTGAATCTTGCACTCGATTCCCTCTCCTTCTTGATAGAGTTTTGCTACTTGCTCTTTGTCTGCTCAGCTTCAAAAATAACTGTAGAATCACAGCAGCATACTACTATGCAAGAAACAAGGATCTAAATTCACAAATAATGTAGGATCAGATGTACATTAACCATATACAAGCATATATAAACAAGTACAGTAAGATATGGAAGGAAACAAGAATAGCTTTATTCAGATAAAAGTAGCAAGAGGATTAAAACAATGAGCAGCTCTGACCCAGCATCATCCTCCAGCTAAGAAGCCCTTATTTCACCTCAAGCAAAGCAAAATCACCCAACACTGTGAATGTACACAAGAATACTGACATCACTTCTCTATAGATTACAAAATTCCAGCCTCTGGATCTCTATGATGAGGGATCCATATATAGATGATTACAGAAAGGTGAGTCATCTTTTGGGATCTTGTTTAGTGTCTTCTCTCTGATAGTTCCTTCTTCCACTTGGAGAATGAAGATCTCTTACTCATCGCTGGTCGAAAATGGAGTGGCAAGTGTCAGAGGGGAAGCTTCTAGAAGATTCCATGATCTTCCACCTCGCATTTTTGTCCCTGCCATTTGTCCATTCCTGACCATCGCACCCTACAGAGGAGCAAAATAGTATGAATCGCACCTTGTACATTAGGCAGGTGATATGCATCGCACCCCCTGCATGGAGCTTTCAGTATGGTCCAGTTTTGACCATTTGTGAGCAGTTTTCAGTGGAGAACTTCTGGGAGATGATGTAATTAGTTGACCTTGTTCCTTTAGGCAGTGAAGCAACCCTTTTTAGGGACTTAAGAGCCCTCAGTTTATGGACATTTATGATTGGGGTTGAAGTGCCCAAAAATGTCTATAACAGTTGCCCCCTAAAGCATGAGGTTGTTAATCGTTTTTGATGTTGGGTGAAATGCTTTACTATGAGGATCTGAAGTTTTTCTGAGCTGGGAGGTGACCTGTAATAAGATACCATACAATACATTATATGACAACATTTTTTCATGATCTAGCTGAGGCGGGCATTCCCATGCTCAACTTTATAAACTCATTTTCATGTACATAGGATAGATGATCGTCTGTGTGACATACTAATGATATGGATACATCATCCTTTGATTTGGATGATCATCTGTTCGGCAATGATGTACACTAGTTGTTTTTATATTCCTGAATATATCGCAACCTAGATGGATGAAACTAGATCCGGGGTCTTCAAACTCAGCCAATCTTCACTCTGAGTACAAGTCGATCTATGTGAAAAATGTTTTTGGAGTCGAACATGGAAAGAAATCACCTGATTACCAACCAATGACGTAAGCTGTTAACAGGCACGAGATGAATCACCAATAATGAAAATGAATCTCAAGGTACTACAGTACAATCTACGTGGTATCAAAAAGGGACTTGGCGTTGAACACCACGAAAAATCTCTCGGTCAAAGGTCATTGATGTAAACCTGTCGCCGAAAGTGAGAAACATGCCATTGAGGCATGCAAGCTTCAAAGTACTGAAAGGGTTGTTCCTAAGTCAACTTCTTAGATAATGAGCTGATGTCGACAAGAAGCGACCCATCGCAGGAGGGCCTTAATGAATCCCACATCAATGACACGGAACGAAGCAAATGATTTTGGAGGTGAAAACAAACTGATGATATGGGGGTTCAGGGTGGCGGTCATGAACGAATGAAGCATGAATGAATTACAGTGGGTGAGACTCAGGTGAATTGTCTGAATTACTTCTCTTGAACATATCGGCGACACTAACGATGGATTGGTAGCATTAACCCCAGAGATGGATGGTGTGATGGACCAATGGTGAGGACCAGTGAATGGGACAACCCAACCCGGCATGGATGCGAAAGGAAAGTGTCATGTTCAAGAGCGACTTGCTACCAATAAAGTTTCTTCTTATTTTCTTCCCAATTTTCCCCAGTCATTGTTGACCAGTACCTCTTTATTTTTGTCAAGGTTGAGGAGGATAACATATGCTTGTTCTATAATCCGCATATTTTAGCGAGCCTAGCGATAGTGAAACTCGTTCTCATCTTGTTGGATGAGTTTGGCGCTATTTAGTTTAATGATTTTAACGACAAAGATAACTTGGTATCTTTCAATTTTAGAGTCTGAAAGAAACAGAAATAAGACTCTGAAGATTCTTTTTTGTTGTTAATCCCTTAAGTCCGAAAAAGTGTAAAATAATACAAAAGGGATGAATTTTCAATATTTTAACGAGCCGAACAAGACAAGCGCTCGATCTTTTTGTGTAATAATCCCTCAGGTCCAAAAAAGATTAAAATCTAGAGGAGGGATAGCACTTCCCATGCCTTTTTAACGAGCCAGAGAGGCCAATCGCTCGGCAATATTTTCATATTTTACGAGGCAGGTGAAAAGAGCTTAAAGAAGACTCGTTTTCAAGGAACGAGTGATGGTTTCGGATAGCAACTGATTCCAGGTAAGGCTTGGAATTTTCCAATCACGCTAGAGTTACAAGGATGGCTAGCAGAATCACTCTTCACAGATGTTCCTCGAAGGGGTAAACAATCATGTGGGGGTGAATGATCGGCTAAAAACAGAGTGGAGGTGATGGCGAGAACACGACCAAGGCTCAAAAGCTAGAGATAAGGCATTCACAATGGTTATTTACCCATTCATTTTTTAATGATCTTAAATGCGGGGAGAAACACTTGCTCAAGACTTATGTTTATTTTTTAACGAGCTTGAACTATGCGCTAAAACTGCTCGTGGAGAGTTTATTTTTTAACGAGCTTGAACTCTGCGACAACATTGCTCGCCAGTCGTATGAAGAAAATGTTTCATTCGAGATGCTGTTTTGAAGTGGCTTACATCTCTAAAGCTTTGCCACGGATCCTTTCTTTATGCAAGCTAGGAAACGACTAGCCTTACAGGTTTAAAGGGTTAGAGGTCCTACAAATTTAAAAAAAAAATAGACACTCTTCACTTGCATGCGGAAAGGTTTTCATGCCCCCAGGTATAGCGAAGTAGAGTTTCCAGGTTACCCCTCAATTTGCAGAAAAAACATTTGTTCTATCGGGAAAGGCCTACCTTCTAATGGAGGTATCTTATCCCAGTCTTTTCCCATTTTCCTGTGAGGACGGGTTCACCAGACTAGTCATATATCCCTCATCGAAACCTACCCTATACCCAGAGTTTTCCTGCCGAAGCAGACCAGGGTGCATGCCCCATGGGTTTCAGTCACATCTTCCTGAATCACTCGCACTCATCAGGTGGACGGACTTGAGACCGATGAGACATTTCTTGCGTGAAAAGACCATTCAGGGATGGCATTTGACTATTTGCGATGTGTGAACTAGGGAATGACATTTGGTCTACAAGCTTGACTATTCTGCCTTCGTGCAGAAAACACATTACTCTAAAGAGTGAGGAGATGAAGGCTCCCACGCAATAAATATAGTCGCGTCCAAGGAGTAGATTGTAATCTAAAGGTCCTTGAACTACCATAACGTTCATTTGAACATTTTTCCTTCTCAAAGTAATGGGCACATTTGGAAGGATCCCTAAAGGTCGACTGGTTCCCTTGTCAAAGCCTGTTAGATTTCTCATTTCAGGCAAAAGTGATGGCGAACCAAGCGCTTTCCAAGCAGTTGAGGAAAGGATACTCACAGAAGCCCCTTCATCGATGATGGTACCAACCATGACCATTCTGTAAGCTTGTAGAATAATTGTGAATGGTACACTTGCTGGTAAACGGGGTCTGCCTAGTAGATTCCAATCGGAGGAAACCACTAGGTTGCTTGGTGGTGGGACCGAATATATGGCCAGGTAGGACTCTGATGAACTTCCTTCCTATGGTAAAGGAATGGGGGGACTGCCCCCAAGCTCATCGGAGTCAGTGTTGATGAAAATAATTTGAACAGTGTCGTTCTCTTTCTCTTCAGTGACGGTATCGTTCGAAGATGAACACTCTGAAGGCAATACCGGGTCAACTGCCGTATCGGCCCTTTGACTTTCGTTTGGTATGGATTCTGAAGGTTCATTTTCAACGATAGGTGCTTCGGCTAACCACAAGGATGGGCTAGCCAGATTTTCAACCGGTGGAGGAATCATCAAGAGATTTTGATATCCAGGAGGAAGTCGTAACAGTGAAACCGGACGATTATCTAAAACTCCTTTAGCCTCTTCAAGGAAGGGACAACCGTGGACGACATGATTGCCTTCACACAACTTACAAGGAATTCTAGGATTCCTTCTTTATCCATGTGCTTCACTTTCATTGGTGGACGGTGAGAATTCAACATGGTCGCTAGAGGTTGATGCTACCGGGTGGTGCAAACGAGGAGACCAGTCCCTTAAGATCAGAGGGATGCAGGGACAATCTCGGTGATAGTTGTATCCATTGCAAATGACACAAGGAGATTTAGTTTTTGACTATGTGGTGTGTGGATTTTCGCTAGACGATACTTGGTTGTTCCCTTTCAATTTTGGTTCCTTTTTCTTCTTTTCCTTTTTCCCTTTCTCCTTCTTCTTCTTCTCAGTTACTTGACTTTTAGCTTTATCGGCTTTGTCAAGCGAAGAGGAAGGAGGAGAAGGAGAATCAAATGTAGAAGGTTGAGAAGCAACTCTAGTGTCATCTAGTTGTTGGTTAGACTATTCAAGAATTGTGGGGTTCTGAACGACAGAGGTAGAGAAGAGCCAGACTGACAAGCCAATTGTCAATCCTGGAAGTGACAAAGTGGCTATATGGGGTGGACCAACATCTCCCCAAGATAGGAGGGGACTAGGATTTCCTTCATGGGGAGATCCTTGGTTGGTAGACTCCATTTTCTCAACCTGATGATCAACGGGGGAATTCGTGACATTATTCCGATTTAAAATAATTTTTTAGACTCTTGGACACAACTTGTTTTTTCAATTTTAAAGAGTCGAGAAAAAAAAAAAGATGACTCTAGTCGCCTTCAATTTTTATTGAGCTTGAAGTGACAAGCGCTCAGAGGACCTTTTCCGTTAAGGAGTCTGAAAAAATCAAAATGGACTTCTCTGGAGATCTAGGTAGAGAGGATTACCAAACCAATCGTAAAACTGCAAAATACTTTTTACGGTACGACAGACAGTCTTCCCGAATGCTATGTTTGGTGCATTACGATTGATAGGGCGGCAAACACGACTTCCTAAGGATAAAGGATGCAGCCTATAGTGGTCTCCTAATATATATGCGACGGTACGTGGGAGCACAAGTCCGTACTGGCACTTTTCGTCTCAGAGTGGAGGAATCACCCAACCAGCACTGAAAGCAACAATTACCAGGCTTTACGACGCCGAAATATGTCTCAAGCCTAGACCTCTAGATGTTGCATTAAGTTCCAAAGCATTGTTAGATTCATTGAGATTTATTTTAAGTTGATCTTGCTTAGCAGTTTTCCTTTCAGGTTCACCACATGATGTATGTATAATTCCTAAATGCAGTCTAAGATGATAAATAAATGTTTTATCTTCTTTCAGCAATGAAAATTCTATCTACTAAGGGGAAGAAAGTCAAGCATCTTTTCCTCACAGAGCACAGAGCACACGCTAATATGCACAGTCCTAAATCAAGCCAAGCATTCAAGATGCAAATGCACATGCATGTATTGGTTTTCAGTTCCCTTAATGTGTAAATGACACTAAGAAAACTATGTGCAAAACTGAAATACTTTTAAGGCGACTGTACTCAACAAAATTATTTTTCAAAACGAAGTGAAAACGAGAGAGAAACTTTGCGATTTTGAAATGGAAATTGCTTTTCGACACTTTAAAACTAGTAAATCAAATCTTATGCAATGATAACCATATAATAAACTATCTAAAACAATGGGATTGCTTTCTAAAACTAAAAACGACAGCTATGACACTTTTAGATCTAGAGACGATAGTTTGACTATGTTATTTTTTGCAAAAGAGAACTAAAACGACGCACAAAACATAAAAAACGTTTATAGTTCTTTGCACTAGGGAGGCAGAATAATGCAAGAGAAGGGAGTATTCACAGAAGCACACTGATTACAGACAGCAAAAACTCTTGAATAAGACTGAAAACAGTGAGAAAAATCCACAGTCAGAGGGTAAAATCCATCCTCCCTGACCATTGCACTTGTTACACAGTGAACTCAGTATGCAGCGCAGTTACTCCTTGAAGGTAGGGTGCGATGGTTACAGTGCGAGACTCTGAACGAGACTTCACTCACAGTTTGTAGTTTAGTTCAGGGGTTTAAGCTGAATAAGTACTAATCAATGTATGTAAAAACACAGGGGGGATTTTAGAGGTTACTGAAGCCACTACTTAGGGCAATTAGATTGCTTGCAGATCTATTGTTTAATTTATAAACAGAAACCCAGAGATTGACTGAAGCATCATTGATCTACTTTGCATTTGTATGAAAAATGCAGTTCGAAGGCTAGCTGGCTTGACTTCAGGCTCCGTCTGTATGTTTATAAAAGAAACAAGGACAGATAAGCTAACAAGTAATCTAGTCGGTCCCCAGCGGAGTCGCCATTTTGTTATACGGGAATAGTGTCCACACGGATGCTGCTATGCCCACTAAGATGTGTGGCTATCTTAGAAACAAACAATTAAATTCTGCTATTGATTCTTTTTATGAAAATAGATGAGAGGAGAACCAAGAGGGCCAACCTGAATCTTGCGCTCGATTCCATCTCCTTCTTGATAGAGTTTTGTTGCTTGGTCTTTGTTTACTTAGCTTCAAAAATACCTATGGAATCACAACAACATACTACTATGCAAGAAACAAGGATCTAAATTCACAAATAATGTAGGATCAGATGTACATTAGCCATATACAAGCATATATAAACAAGTACACCAAGATATGGAAGGAAACAAGAATAACTTTATTCAGATAAAAGTAGCAAGAGGATGACAACCATGAGCAGCTCTGACGCAGCATCATCCTCTAGCTAAGAAGCCCTTCTTTCACCTCAAGCAAAGCAAAATCACCCAACACTGTGAATGCACACAAGACTACTGATAGCACTTCTCTATAGATTACAAAATTCCAGCCTCTGGATCTCTGTGATGAGGGATCCATATATAGATGATTACAGAGAGGTGAGTCATCTTTTAGGATCTTGATTAGTGTCTTCTCTCTGATAGTTCCTGCTTCCACTTGGAGAATGAAGATCTCTTACTCATCCCTGGTCGAAAATGGAGTGGCAAGTGTCAGAGGGGAAGCTTCTGGAAGATTCCATGATCTTCCACCTTGCATTTTGGTCCCTCCCATTTGTCCATTCCTGACCATTGTACCCTTCAGAGGAGAAAATCAGTATGCATCGCACCCTGTACATTGGGCAGGTGATATGCATCTCACCCCCTGCATGGAACTTTTAGTATGGTCCCGTTTTGACCATTTGTGAGCAGTTTTTAGTGGAGAACTTCTGGGAGATGATGTAATCAATTGACCTTGTTCCTTTAGGAAGTGAAGCAACCCTTTTAGGGACTTAAGAGCCCTCAGTTTATGGACATTTGTGATTGGGGTTGAAGTCCCCAAAAATGTCTATAACAGAGGGCTCCCAATGAGTCTGTTTAGGACTGTTGCACTAGGTTTAATAATAATTATAATGCAATTCCAACCAACATTAAGCCTCCACCTAACCTTGCATTAATTAAGTTCCCTGATGGTTTTGATGTTGACATGTCATACCAACTAAGGGAAAGAAACCCTGAAACACTTGAACAAATGCAGAGCAATGCTATCAGTGTAGAGGCCAAATTGTTAGCTAACAAAGCATGAATCATGGATAGGTTAGAGAACTTCAAATGGAAAAGTAGATGTTTTAGCTAAAATTTAGAAAGAATCATGGATAGGTTAGAGAACATGGAGATGAAAAACCAATGGGAGAATCAACAATAACAACCCCTAATAAGAAACCCAAATTTTAGGAAGAACCCTAATACTGTAAAAAATGCTACACCAGACCAAAAGATTAGACCCCCCTTCCAAGAAAATTATGTTGAGGATTCACAAAACGAAGAAGCAGAGGATGATACCCAGATTAACTTATTGGAAACCACAGAAGAAGACACTTTTTTTCTTACTCATTAAGAACAAGAGTTATATATGATTCAGCAATTGAAGTTAGAATCTGGTGAATTTTATGATTTTAAACAAGGATATGTGTCAGCTATATATGAGGTGCATAAACAATATATCTTGAGAAGTAAGAAGAATAATGAGACTCCCGTTAAAAGATCCATCCAAACCCAGACTATGATAATAAAAGAAGCTCCAGTTAACAAATTGTTGCAAATTCTCCCTAGGGGAACAACTAAAACATCAACCCCTAAGATTGTAGATATAGCCTCCATTGAAACCCAAACAGAGACAATCCCCAAAAACAATCAAAATAAAAGAAATCAAGTCAAGACAATAGAAACACAAACTGAAATGCCCACCATTGAGAAATAGAGTAAAGATACTCAAACTGTATACATTAAGGAAGATCTGAATCAAACAAACAAACCTCATCCCCCTTTCAACATTAGAAATGAAATAGCTAAATTAAAGATATTAGTTCCTTTGACCGGACTGGTAAAGAATCAATCTTATAGGTCACAGATAACTAAGACTTTGAACATAGGAGAGGGAGAGGATTTTGTTAATTTCAATGATGATCAGCCTAAATTATTATTTGGCCCTAAGGTTAATGGAATTCATCAGCAAGCGGGAGTTCCTCCTTTTTACATCAACCTAAACATTCATGATAAAATTTTTCATAATGCTATGTTAGATCATGGGCATCACACAATCTCATGCCAAAGGAAATAATGGAAAGACTAAACCTAGACATTACCAAGCCTTATAAGGATTTATTTTCTTTTGACTCCAGCCAGGTTAAATGCCTTGGTTTAATCAAAGACTTATGTGTGACTCTTTTCCAGTGCCCTGCAAAGAGCATTCTAATGGACATTGTAGTTGCAGACATCCCACCAAAATATGGAATGCTAGTATCTTGTTCATGGGAACAAAACCGTAGGGATCTTTACAGTTGGATATGTCTTATGCCACCATATCCATTTTTGGCCAACCAAGAAAATTATATAGGAATACCTTGATTAAGTACATGGTCAATGGTGAGGAGAAGCCACAAAACTTTCCAATATACTCCATGCATTAAGACATGACTCTTTCATCTTATACAATGCAGAAAATGATAAAAAGGAAATCACAGCCAAAGACCTTAAGTATAGAACAATTGATAGTGAGAACATATTCCATGAGTCACTTTGGCATTTACATTTTATGGGTCTACAAATAGGTTAGGGGCTGGTGCAGGAGTGTGGATCCATAATATGGAGAATAATCATGCTGAGGGACATGCTTTTAGATTGAATTTCAAATGTACCAATAACATGGCCGAATATGATGCCCTGATTCTAGGGTTACAATTGGTTAAGAAACTAGGAGCCAAAAGAGTTTCCATCATGGGAGACTCAGAGCTGATTATTAAACATATTAGTGATGAATACTCTATCAAAAACCCTAGGCTTTGTAGATATAGGGATATTGTTTTAGACTTGATCAAGGACTTCCTGGAATCAAACTTTGTTGCCATTCCTAGAAAAGAAAACATGCAGGCGCACAGTCTGGCTACCTTTGCTAGTACATGTAAATTTCCATTTCAACCAAACCACCAGTACACTGCAGAAGTCATACATAGGTCTGTTATACCAGACAACCTCAAGTATTGGTATATTTTCTCCCAGGAATCTCGAATCTACGATTTCATGAACAATAAAGGTGAGCTTCAGAATTGTAAGATAGATATTGACTGTACAATAGACAATAATATAGAAAGCAACTTAGTTGTAAATATTTTCGATGTACATAAACCAACTAAATTTACTAAACTAGAAATAGATAGTTAAGAAAATGTAGAGATAGATGAAATAATGGATGATGATCATGAGATTCTTCATTTGGAAAATAATTTTTTGCCTAAAGGATTAGTAGCTTTAGAAGATTTGCTTGACTCTAATGATGTAGCTAGGAAACCCAAGATGGAACCTCTGAGAGCTGATATAGAAGAGGTTAATATAGGAACTGAAGATAATCCAAAACTCATTAAGATATTTAAAGCCTTACCCCCAGAATAAAAGGTAAAATATATAAATTTGTTTAAGGAGTTCTAGGATGTATTTGCTCGGAGTTATGAAGACTTAAAATCTTATGACACCAGTATAATCCAACATAAATACCTCTAAAAGAAGACCATAAACCTTTCAAATAGAAACTTAGAAGGATAAACCCAGTCCTTATGCCATCCATATAGAAATAGGTTAAAAGAATGTTTGATGCCCAAATAATAGTGCCCATTAGATACTCAGACTCCATTTCAAACTTAGTTACAACTAGGAAAAAGATAGGTGAAATTAGACTTTGTGTAGATTTTAGAAACTTAAACAATGTCTCTTTAAAATACAACTACCCCTTACCAAAAATGGACTATATATTGCAAAGGGTAGCAGGGTCATCTAGGATTTCATTGTTAGATGGATTCTATAGGTATAACCAGATATTAGTCCAACCTGAGGACCAATCTAAAATTGTCTTTACTACTCCTTGGGGTACCTTCATGTATTTGAAGATGCCTTTGGATTAATGAATGCAGGTGCCACATTTCAAAGAGCTGTGGATATATCTTTTGCCAAGGAAATCCATGATTACTTAGTAGTGTACTTCTTCTCTAAATTTGACAATGAACACTTAGACCACCTCAGAAGAGTATTTATCAAATGCAGGAAATTTGGGATTTCTTTAAATCCTAAAAAGACATTTTTCGGTCTTAAAAAGGGAAATTTGTTAGGACACATCATATCTAAAGATGATATTAGGATAGAACCTGCTAGAATAGAAGCCATTTTGACCATTTCCCATTCAAAAAACATTAAAGAGCTACAATCATTTCTAGGTAAGATTAATTTTCTTAGGAGATTCATCTCAAACCTAGCAGAGTTAATTAGGGTATTAAATGACATTCTTAGAAAGGACTCAACAATTAAATGGACATTGGAGGCCAAACAATCATTTGAAGCTATTAAGGAAGCATTAACCAAGACTCTAGTCCTGATTAGTCCTGACTTTAACAAAGATTTTATCATTTTCTCTTTTGCTTCAGAACACACCATTGCAGCAGTATTGTTGCAAAAGAACAATTAAGGATATGAATAGCTAATAGATTTCTTTAGTAAATCCTTAAGAGATGCTACACTCAAATACAATATCATGGGAAAACAAGCTTTAGCTTTGGTTAAGGCTATCAAAGATTTCAGAGTATACATTCTGCACCCTCACATTATTGCTTATGTTCTAAATTCTATAGTTAAGGGCATTTTGACTCAAAATGGGCCTGAAGGAAAAAGAGGCAAATGGATTTCCACAATATTGGAATATGATATAGAGATAAAGCCCACCAAGCTCATCAAAGTCCAAGGTTTAGCAAAACTCATGGCTAAATCGAACTGTCAGGCCCTTGATATAAACTTCATTAGTGCCCTTGATGATCAGGAGGAGATGGTGACTCCACAAACCAGTGAATCTTTTACTGATTCACCATGGTATGCAGATATTACATTTGTTCTACTAAACTTACAAGCTCGTCCTGGATTCACAAGAACTAAAGCTAGATTATTAAAAATGAAGTCATTGAGATATTGTGTTATAGATAATGCATTGTTTTGGAAAGACAATAGTGGTATTATTTTAACATGTTTATTAAAAGATGAAGCTAACAAGATTTTACAAGAGTTTCATGCAGGGGATTGTGGAGGATAGTTGTACTGGAAGAGTACTGCTGGCAAAATTCTGAGGGCTAGTTTTTACTGGCCTACTTTGTTTCTAGATGTTAAAAAACACGTGACCTCCTATCATAAATGCCAGATTTTTGAAGGAACGAGAAAACTTTTACCCTTGCCTCTTAAACCAATTTCCACTAAGATTCCATTTCAACAATGGGGGTTAGACTTCATTGGAGAAATACACCCCACATCCTGAGCTCAGCACAAGTGGATTCTAACAGCCATGGACTATTTTACAAAATGGATAGAGTCCATACCTTCTAAGAAAGCCACAGATACTATCATAATCACCTTCCTAGTGAGTAATATCCTTTCAAGATTTGGATGTCCCCAGAAGCTCATTACTGATAATTCAACAACCTTTAAATCCAAAAGAATGGTAGATTTCTGTAACAGATACCACATCACCCTTAGTCATTCCACAACCTATTACCCTCAAGGTAATGGACTAGTAGAGTCATCCAACAAAAGTATGGTCAATATTATCAAAATGTTACTGGAGGATAACAAAAAGACATGGAACAAGAAGTTAGTCAATGAATTATAGGCAGATAGAATGACTACCAAGAAGCCCATTGCAACATCACCCTATCAGTTGGTTTATGGGATGGATGCAATTTTCCCATCATCCTTGGGAGTTCTATTCATGAAGATCCTCCAAGAATTATAGGTGGAACCAAATTATATGCAGAGAAGAATAAATCAGACCATACACCTACAACATACTAGAGAAGAAGTATATGTAAAATCATAGATAATCCAGGAAAAGATTAAGAAAGTCATTGATAAAAAGACTAAAGTAGATGGTTTTCACATAGGAGACAAAGTCCTTAAGTGGGATTCAAGGAGAGAAGGCAAAGAAAAGCATGGAAAATTTAATTTTCTGTGGCAGGGGCCTTATGTCATTTATGTCTACAGAGGCAATAATGCCTTTTTCTTGACAAACATAGACAGATCAGATCTACCAAGAGGACTTGTTAATGGTAGGTTGCTGAAGCATTACTTTTCTATTGACTTACAATAGTTCAATTTACTTTTCCCCTTTCTACATAACACTGCAAAGTGTAGATTGGATAGGAGAGTAATCCTACAAAGTTGAAGCCTGCAGAGAAGGCCCTGAGATTTGGAGGATTCACTCTCATAAGTATCAATAATGCAGATTCACAGAAGGACACTTTGCAAGGTATGTTCAGCCACAATTCAAAGGCTATTGATCTTTAGAGTTCTTGACATTTCACTAAGAAATGCCATCCCCATGTGGAGCCACTGTTAGAGTCCTATAGTGATAGGATTCATAATTTTGAATTTTCTAAGGTTAAGCCTTGTAATATTGCACATACCTTTGCTTTCTCCAAATTTTTTCCATATTAAAAATAAAAAAATGTAAAGAGGGTGTGTCCTAAAAGAAATATCAAAGTACAAAAAGAGTAGGAAAAGATCAAAAAATGAAAATATATGAAGCCCAAACACAAAAACAGATCATGAAAGTGTGCAAGTCTAAATGCCACTGTTATTTTACTTCTCCTACAAATAATGGTTGTGTGCATCTTGTCATGCATGCCACAACCCATGGTAGTCAAATTGCTTAATCTTGACTATTTCATGCTTTGAATTTTATATTTATAGTTAGAGAATAAAATCTGACCAAATAGCTTAATCTTGGCAGATCATTAGATAGGTAGAGAAAATAAAAGGGGCTCATCAACTTAATATGAGCCCTTGGAAGATATATGGTTAGAAGTATATAGTTTGTTTTATAAAATAGAAGGAAATAAAAGGGTTTTCTAGCTTAAGTGCACCTACAAAAATGAAGAAAAAATGTTAGGGTAAGTAATCGGAAAGTAGAAGAAAGGTTGCTAAAGTATAAAGTTGATTGGACAAAAGCACATTTATCATGCTTAATCATATGCTTCAATGTGCATGAGAAATTAAGAAAGCAAAACTAGAGGTTTACAATTTTATTTAATTGACTCCCCCTCATTCATCACATCCGTATTCTTACTAATTTCCCCATCCACAACTATGTTCTAGTACTAAAAATACTTCAAGTCATAAAGGCTGAGAGCATTTCTCTGACTTTTGGTGGGACCAGACCTTTGGCTTAATGACTTATGGACATCAAGTGTTAGAATTCCCTTCATAAAAGTCATTTCCCTTCATTACCCTAATAAAACCCTTTCTCCTAATGTTAAACTCCATTTGCTTATGAAAAGTAAAAAACCCCATGTTAAATTCCATTTCACTCAAAATACCCACAATTTGATTTTATCATGAGTATAAGTGTATGTAAACGAAAAGTGAAAATATAACATTATACTTAGTATTATTTTCATTCCGGTCATTTCAGCTCATATTAATTTCTAACTTAATAATATAGCTCCAGATATACCCTTTTTCCTTGTATATAAATAAATCCCCGTATATATTACCCCTACCCTTAGTTTAACTATAAACTATACTTTTACCCTATCCCCTCTACCAAACCCTCTTCACTCACTAATTCTCCGTAAGGTTAACATAATCCCTCCATTAACCCTGTTTGATCATTTAATCCCACGCTTAAACTCCAAAATAATCACAAACCACCATTAAGTGAAGCCCATGACCCCCTAAAACCTTTGCCCATTTCATTTGTGCTAATCTGTCACTCAACTATCATCTGATCATCAGTACCTGAATCTAACAAATCACAGCCATATCAGGTTCACTCGATATCCGACCTTTACCCGCCTAATAAAGTGGTATTGCCTGGCCCCCATCTACTAGATGTCAAGCGTTAAGATAGATCAGGTGACCTCACCAAAATACTGCCTCCTCGACAAAGCGATGCGATGGATTGGGAAACCACCTCCCTACCCAACTCGGAAAATCAACCACTATTCATTCGTATTTCACTTGCCAAAAAGTAATCGTTGTACAATAAAAAAGCGGAGAAGCCCTATTCAGCCTTTTTCAATCAATTTCTTTGTAAAACCTCTATAAAACATTGCGACACCTTCAAACGTTGAAATCGCCAATTGATCTCAATTTCATTTTTGAAGAAGTTGCAGAGACCCTAATCAAGGTCTCAGTTCGTACCATAGCCTATTCAAACTTTTGTAGTTGTCGAGAACACCAATTTGAAGTTAATTCACCCAAATTCCAGGAATTTGAAGAGAAATTACCAGACACCCTTTCAATTTGAAAACATTCAATCTTTAAAGTGTTTTAATTAAGTAAAATTAATTGAAATTACTTTAAAATTAAAGTGTGTGTCTGACTAAAATACACAAACGCTTCTGAAAGCTTCCAAATTACCTTCAAAGCTCTTATATAAACCTGTATAAGTCAAATTCAAATCCATAGGAACTGAATTATGGTTTCCCCTATCGCCGTGGATGTTAGACCAGTGAAAATCCCCCATTTGGACCTTGACCATCTTCCCCTGACAGAGAGGGATTTTCAAATCAAAGACACAAGTGCCTATACATTCCTACTCAAAATTCATTGTTGGAGTAAGGATAGATATCTCAACCATACTGATGACATTAGCCTTTGGGAATCTAATTTGCACAAATACCAGTTTCCACAGCTACATGTCTTTCCTGAGATTGTTCATCTATGTCATGCTTATTACATTCCCAATGAGAGAGCTATAATGTCCCCAGACCAAAAAGTCTTGTTTACTATTACAGCTAAGTTAATCAATGAAATGTTGCAAGTCCAACCAGGTCCAAACCTGACCTCACTCTCCACTGGGGATTTGTTAGACTAGTACACCAAATTGAGTCCATCTAGATTGGCCCAAATATTCCAAACTTTCATTGTAGAGGAGCAACACATTCCTGTATATGCCCCTCCATATGTTTGTGCCATTTTCTATGAAAGGGGCAAGATAATTGTAACAATGATATCATGTATTCTGTTCTATACCATAGATGAATACATTGATGAGCTCATCCTGGCCTTCATGTCCATTTTCACCCTAGGAAAGCCTCCTGCTACTTTGCATAATTATGCCCAGTTCATAGCTGAAAGGATGCATGAACAATTTACCAGAATGCACAATGAGAGAGTATTCAAGTACTCATCTGTACTTTACCACATTTTTTCATATTATCAGTCAGACAGATTTCCCTTTGCCATCCAGAAGCTGGATACTAAAGACCAACTCAGGTATGTTATATTTTGGACACCATTATTCCACAGGTATTCACCATCATACACCTACACAGACTTCATTGACTCTTTTGTCCATCCAGTCATGACCATGCTGACAGGAAGCCCTCCACCTAGAATAAGCAGAAAGATCAAAAGAGTGCTCCAATTGTGCAAACAAAGTAAGGTGGGAGATTGGTACCTTTACCAAAATCACACTGAAATAAGAATCTATGGTTTCCATCTTGCCTCGTACAAACTGCTTGAATACCTCCCCATGAGTTTATTTGCTTTGGAATATTATATGCAGATAATGAACTTTGATGAGATCAACTTTGTCTCAGCCAAGAAAAGGACTCAGTTCAAGATCAAGAACTAGTTAGGCCCTTTCATTTGCAATACTAGAGAGGCAGGAGAGGAAGCAGATCAAATTCTACAACAAATGAAGTTTAAGAATAGTTTCATGTGGAGTTATGAACCTCAAGGGTTTATAACCAAACTAAGACAAAAGGTCAAATTGGGACCTTACATTCATCACCCTCTACTAGAAATAGAGAGGTATGCCAACCAATCTGAGTGGTTGGAAAACACTCTCATAGACAGGGATAGTACAAAGGTAGATGTTGAAAATTCCTTGTTTGGTTTAGACAAATAGCTTGATGAAAGCTCATTCATGCAGGTACTAGAGCAAGAAGGAACCATGAGTACCCCTCCTATTTTGCAGACTCAGAATGAGGAAACGAATCCCAAAAGGAATAGAGAGGAAGGATGTAACTCAGGTATGGACACTTCCAATGTATAGTATGAAGCTAGCTAGAGCAAAAGGTCTAGGCATAATCCTATTTCAAAATAGGAGGACATAGAAAGTTCAGTAGAAATAACTGATGTTGAGTTAGACATGAGTAAAGGCACAACTCCATCAGGAGAAACACAAGAGCCATCTACATCAAAAGCTCAAATTTTAGAAAGGCAGCTTAGTGTAGAAGTCTCCTCATTCAATAAGCCTACTTCTTCCAAATACATAGAGGCAGATGAAACATATAGAAAGATGCTAAAAATCCAATTACTTGATGCTGAAACATGGGAGAAACTAACTTATTTACTATAGAAATATGCAATAAAAAGGTTAATGTATAGTAAAAGTAAAACATCATGGTAAAAGGATGTGGACAGATCAGTAGAGTCAAAGTGTATCAGATGAAAGGCTAAAGTAAATGAAGCATCTGACGTAAATGATCAAAGCCAACAGAACCAAAATAAAAGGGACAACATGAAGCAGTTCAATAGCTGTCTCTATCTTCTTGCATGAAGATATTTCTTTATCCTAAATTAATTCTCAATACAGTTTTAGATATTTTGTAACTCCATTTGTATAAATACTTTAAAATTCAAAGTATGTAGTGTGGATTCTATTAGACTTTTCTATAAGCTTTTTTATCAGAAGACCTAGAAGGTTATTGTATCATTTGTTGAGCAAGCAAGCCGGATTGATAAATAAAGATCAGATATTTCCAAGGATTCATGTGTTGATTGAATTTCAGACAAGTATTTTCATGTGTTATTTTTATTCTTCTCAAAGTTATTCATATTCTATAATGTGTTTCTCAATGTAAATGTTATAGCTGGAATAATATTTCAGAACTTGTTTAATTACACTCTGTCTTAATAGTTATACATTTAAATGTTTTTTGCTAATATCTAAATTAAAGAATTCTTAATTGCTCTTTGGTCTAGATCGATTTCTTGAATATCCAGGTTAAAGGATTCTTAATTTCCCTTTGATCTTGATTATCCCTTCATTGCTAATTCATTATATGGGTCTGAGAACCCTTAATTGCTCTCTCACCCCGAGTGAAACCTTTCACCCCTCTATCTCAAAGATCTAAAAAACACTCTACTATCTTTGCCTTGGAACATTCCCTTTAGTGAGTTAATTCAGTTTTTCTTCTTTATTGTGTAACTCCATAGCCCAATGGTCTAAAAGACATCCATCTATCCATATCTCTAAGCAGATCCAACCACCCAATCTCAAATACAAATCAGAAACCCCTTTGAACAATCATAACTAGTATAAAAACATCTTAACTAAAACAAAGTTGAATTTTAAAGAGAAAGCCCTCTCTGAGCTTAGAAAGGCTAGGTCATGATCTCCAAAAGCGGTTAGAAAGTAGCAGCCATAGACTCTCATGAAAAATGCATCATACTTACTCAGTTTGGATGCTTTTTTAGTATCAGAAGTTGCAACATAAAATTGGTACTAAATTGGTATAGCGTAGAATTCCTTTCTTATTGAGAGGGAGTGTTGAAATTTGCAACAAGAAATGTTAAAAATAGCATCTAGAAATTCTAATTTAATTTGTCCTTGAATTAAATTAGGAATTAAATTGAAATGCTATTCT
Organism: Pinus taeda; assembly: GCA_000404065.3. Taxonomy (NCBI): domain Eukaryota; kingdom Viridiplantae; phylum Streptophyta; class Pinopsida; order Pinales; family Pinaceae; genus Pinus; species Pinus taeda. Next base: position 120,183 of record APFE030468450.1, on the reverse strand, counting down.
CATAGCAAGTTGTAACAGTTAACAAAGTTAATTTGATGTAGTTGGCTTAGGAAATTTGAGTTGGAAGTATATCTAGAGTCATATAGAGTGATCCCTAAATTTTAGAGGCCGAAGTTGAGTTCTTTTGAGTTGTAATTAATTAACTTAGTCTAACTAAGTTATAGTCATTTAAACTAGTTCTAACTGTTGGAGGAAGTAGTAGGAAGTCTAATAGTGGGGACGAGCACTAGTGCATCCTCACTGCCAGACTAGTTAACTAAATATTCACTCATAATTAACTCATGCATGTCAGTTCAGAGGAAGACCCAGTTGAGATTAGAGTTCAGGGGTAGTGTACTATCAGTTGTATAATTTTCTGAGTTGTATAGATGGTGCATGAAATCAGTTGAGCATGTATGGATGGATTGCACAGTCATGGGTGGAGAATTTCCCAATTAAATATGGGCTAATTATCTCAATAATTGTGCAAGGATGTAGGGCCTTGGCAGGAAACATATTTGGCTAAGTGTTGGCTTCAGCCGGTTTGTGAAGCAGAGAGATAGATTGTACTTGTGTGGGAATTGTTTGAGTTGAACAAGCATTGTATTTTATTTTTAGATCTTCTAGTTAATGGAATATAGATAGTCAGGGTTTTGACAAGTTTCTTTCCTTAGAAAAATATTGTGTTTTGTGTGATTGAAATTCTTCCCTTTCTACTTAGTGTTTTCATCGATCAATTGTGGTTTTTTATGATGAGTAGAGTAGATTATTGTCTTATTTTTTTAGCATATAACATAATTTGTTGAATCTACAAGTAAAAATTAACATGGTATCAAAGATGAAGATCATATAGAAGAGGAGAATTCGATTTTGTTGTGTAGGTGAAATCAAATTTGCAGTTCATACTTCAGAGTGAGCAATATGTCATTATACGGTTTGAGACTTGAGTATGCCTTGGAGGGCATCTCGAAATACATAGCTTGGAAGGACATGATGGAGGCAGTGATGGAAGACAATATCCTCAAGGAATTCATACATCATGATATTCTGAATCCTCTAGCATTTGATGGTAAAGATATGGTTGATTGGAGAAAGTGTGCGGAAAAAGTGAGAAGGATTATCTTGGAAGGAGTTTGAGATCACATTGTCTCGAATCACCATGGTAAGGACACTACATTAAAAATGTGGAAGGCATTGACGAACTTGATTCAAAATAGAAGTGGCCATAGGATGTTGGCATTGAAGGACAAACTTAGAAAGATCAAGATGGAGAAGGGTGACTCAATTCTGAAGGACTTAACCAAGCTCACTCAATGTTGGGATGAGCTTGGAGGTGTCAGGATTACCGTTTCCAAAGATGATCTAGTGAGGATAGCACTTCTAGGACTTCCTAATATTTGCCATAGTTACCAGGACTCTATTAAGGGGAGGGAGAAGCTACCAGAGTGGCAGTGATTGTGGTTCAACTTGTTATGTCAACAAGAGTTTCAGTGGAACAACGAAGATGGGACATCTTCCAAAGAAGTGTAAGAGTACTTTGCATTAGTCAGCAAAGAAAATAAATCCCAAGGAAAGAAGTCCCAAGGTGAAGCAAGTGGAAATAAGAAGGAATTGTCGAACATCAAGTGTTTTCATAGTCATGAGTACTAGCACTGTGCCACAAATTTCCCACAGAAGAAAGCAAGCAAGAGGGAGACTACAATAGTTGCAACAGGTGAAGCTTTCGATTCACAATTTGAACTTCATTTCTCTCTCATTGCATGCATGGACAAGACTATAATGGGAAGAATGTGGTATCTCGTGAGTGGTTCCTCATTCCATATGATGGGGAATAATCATTGCTTCAGTGACTTTGAGGAGATAGACCTCAAGCACAACATAGAATTTGGAGATGATGGGAGGTATAACACAAACGGCCTTAGTACATTTACCTTTTAGAGGGAGTCTAGATCCCCTCACAGAGTCACAGATGTGATGTATGTTCCAGGACTAAAGAAGAATCTTATTTTCATCACGGTAATGGAAGACCGTGGCTAAGATGTGATTTTGAGCAAAGGAAAGGTTTTCCATAGACACATCAACATGGGACAGATGAAACATCTCGGTGTGCAAGTGAAGAACCTATATACACTTGATGTAAAAGATGCATGCAAGGATTTGAGGAGAAAGGAAAAGGTTAGAGACTTTGTGGTTGAGAGGGAGCATGAATTACCTCTCAACATGCAACCTCAGATGTAGCCACTAAAGGAACCTTAGAAGTAGCCTCAGCAAGTTGTGGAGCAACCACAATTGCAAAATTAGAGAGGAGACTGAGTGGAGGCATCCACTTAAGAAGAGACCTCTAGTAGGGGGAAATTTCGAGCTAAGTGGGCAGAGGGAGCACATGTAACCATACCTCCAGGTGAGAGGTGGGGCGATGTGAAGTAATAGTCCCAAGAGTGTATAAATTTGGGTAGGATCCATTGAGATTTTGTCTCATGGATCATTTCTTTGCTACGGAAGCCCATGGTGCACAATAGTAGTATGGATCAATGGTGGTTGAAGTAGTCAGATGTTAGACTGACAGAGACAGAGATTAACATCAGCCAGATACTGGGGAGTTCATAGCAGAGTTGACAAGAGTGTAGATGGCACAATGCAGAGTTAGCAAAAGCATAGAGTTTTCAGTAGTCAGTGCAGTAGCTAGTAGCAGTTAGAGTCTCTGGTAAACGATGCATCATAGTGATACAGTTTTACAAGTTGAAGTAGAAACAACACTAGAGAGAAGTGTTGCATGTACAACATTCGAAAGGTATCAAATTAGGATAGATTTTAATTTGTTTCATGTTGAGAGGGAGTGTTGAAATTTGCAACAAGAAATGTTAAAAATAACATCTTAAAATTCTAATTTAATTTTTCCTTGAATTAAATTGAAATTCTTTTCTCATAGCAGCTTGTAATAGTTAATTGAGTTAATTTGACTTAGTTGGATTAGGAAATTCAAGTTTGAAGTCTATCTAGAGTCATGTAGAGCGATACCTCAATTTTAGGGGCCGAGGTTGAGTTCTTTTGAGTTGTAATTAATTAACTTAGTCTAACTTAGTTATAGTCAGTTAAACTAGTTCTAACTGTTGGAGGAATTAGTAGGAGGTCTAGTAATGGGGATGGGAACCAATGCATCCTCACTGCCACATAAGTTAACTAAATATTCACTCATAAATAACTCATGCATGTTAGTTCAAAGGAATACCTAGTTGAGATTACAGTTCAGGGGTAGTGTACTATTAGTTGTATAATTTTCCGAGTTGTATAGATGGTGCATGCAATCAGTTGAGGGCCTATGGATGGATTGCGAAGTCATGGGTGGATTATTTCCCAACTAAATATGGGCTAATTCTCTCAGTTTTTTGTGCAAGGAAGTAGGGGCTTCGTAGGAAACAAATTTGGCTAATTGTTGCGCTAGTTTGTGAAGTAGAGAGAAGATTGTACTTGTGCAGGAATTATTCAGGTTGAACAAGAATTGTATTTTATTTTTTAATATTATAATTAATGCAACATAGATAGTTGGGGTTTTGAGCAGTTTCTTTCCCTAGAAAAATGTTGTGTTATGTGTGATTAGAATTTTTCCTTTTCGATTTAGTGTTTTCATCGATCAATTTTGGTTTCTATTGATAAGTAGAGTAGATTCTTGTGTTATGTTTTAGCATATCACATAAGATGTTGAATATACAAGTAATAAAGTACATGGTATCAGAGCTAAATATAGTATAGAAGAGGAAAATTCAATTTTGTTGTGTAGGTGAAATCAAATTTGCAATTCATACTTCAGAGTCAACAATATGTCATTCTACGGTTTGAGACTTGAGTATGCCCTAGAGGGCAACTCGAATTACATAGCTTGCAAGGAAAGGAAGGAGATAGTGTTGGAATATAATGGCCTCAAGGAATTAAATATTGTGATATTTTGAAGCCTCCAACATTTCATGCTAAAGATATGGTTGAATGGAGAAAGTGTGTGGCAAAAGTGAGAAGGATTATCTTGGAAGGAGTTCGAGATCACATTATCTCGAATCTCCATGATAAGGACACTCCATTTGAAATATGGAAGGAATTGATGGACCTATTTCAAAATATTAGTGACCATAGGATGTTGGCACTAAAGGAAAAACTCAGAAAGATCAAGATGGAGAAGGGCGACTCAATTCCGATGTACTCGACCAAGTTCACTCAATGTTGGGATGAGCTTGGAAGTGTCGAGATTACTGTTGCCAAAGATTATCTGGTGAGCCTAGAAATTATAGGACTTCCTAAGAGATGGTACAATTACTAGGACTCTATTAGTGGGAGGGAGAAGCTACTACAGTGGGTGGGGTTGTGGTCTGGCTTGGTGCAAGAAGAGTTTCAGTGGAACACCAGGGATGGGACCTCTTATAAAGAAGTGGATGAGGAGTTTGCATAATGAAAAAAGAAAATAAAGCCATGGGAAATAATTCCCAAGGTGAGGGGTGGGGAAAGATGAAGGACTTGTTGAATATCAAGTGTTTTCACTGTCATGAGTACAGGCATTATGCCATGAATTTCCTAGAGAAGAAAGAAAGCAAGAAGGAGCCTACAGTAGTAGCAATAGGTTAAGCACTGGATTCAAAATTTAAACTTGATTTCACTCTCATTGAATGGATGACCAACACTGTAATGGTAAGAATGTGGTATCTCGACAATGATGCCTCGTTCCATATGATGAGGAATACAAAACTCTTCAGTAACTTTGAGGAGAAAGACCTCAAGTAGAATATATGGTTTGGAGATGTTGGGGGGTATAACGTGACCAAAATTGGTACAATTACTTTTCAGAGGGAGTCTCGCTCCCCTCTTAGAGTCACAAATGTGATGTATGTTCCAAGACTAAAGAAGAATCTTGTTTCCATCGTGGTATTCGAAGACCTTGGCTACAGTTTGATTTTCAGCAAAGGAAAGGTTTTCCTTAAAAACATCGCCACGAGATAGATGAAACAACTCAGCGTGCAAGTTAAGAACCTGTATGCACTTGAGGTACAAGATGCATGCAAAGCTTTGAGGATAAATGAAAATATTAGAGACATGGTGGTTGGGATGGAGCATGAATTATATCTCAACATGCAGCCTCAGATTTAACCATAAAAGAAACCTTAGAAGAAACCTCAGCAAGTTGTGGAGCAACCACAATTGCCGAAGTAGAGAGGAGACATCCACTCAAGAAGAGATGTCTAGTAGTGGGAAATTTCGAGGCAAGTGGGTAGAAGGAGCACATGCAGCCATACCTCTAGGTGAGAGGTGGGGCGATGTGAAGTAATAGTCCCAAGAGTACAGAAATGTTGGTAAGGTCCATTGAGATGTTTTGTCTCATGGATAATTTCCTTGCTACAGGAGCCGAGAGGACACAGTAGAAGGATGGACCAATGGCGGTTGATACAGTTAGATTTTAAATTGACAGAGGAAGAGAGTAACAACAGTAAGATACTGGGGAGTGCAAAGTAGAGTTTGTAGAAGTGTAGATGGCACAATGTAGAGTCAACAGAAGAACAAAGTTTTCAGTAGACATTGCATTAGCTAGTTGCAGTCATATAGTCTCATGACAAATGCATCATACTTACTCAGTCTGGATGCTTTTTCAGTATCAAAATTTTTAGGAGAGAATCGGTACCAAATTGGTATAGTGTTGAATTCCTTTATTATTGAGAGGAAGTTTTGAAATCTGCAACAATAAATGTTAAAAATAGCATATAGAAATTCTAATTTAATTTGTCCTTGAATTAAATTAGGAATTAAATTGAAATGCTATTCTCATAGCAACTTGTAATAGTTAACTAAATTAATTTGACATATTTGGCTTAGGAAATTCGAGTTGGAAGATCCCTAGATTTTAGAGGCCCAAGTTGAGTTCTTTCGAGTTGTAATTAATTAGCTCAGTCTAACTAAGTTATATTCAGTTAAACTAGTTATAATTGTTGGAGGAACTAGCAGGAGGTTTAATAGTTGGAACAAGGCCACACTAGTTAACTAAATATTCACTCATAATTAACTCATGCATGTTAGCTCAGAGGAAGACCTAGTTGATATTAGAGTTCAGGGGAAGTGTACTATAAGTTGTATAATTTTTCGAGTTGTATAGATGGTGCATGAAATTAGTTGAGGGTCTATGGATGGATTGCACCATCATGGGTGGAGAATTTATTGATTAAATATAGGCTAATTCTCTCAAGACTTGTGAAGGGAAGTAGGGGCTTGGTAGGAAACATATTTGGCTAAGTGTTGGCTTCAACTGGTTTGTGAAGAAGAGAGATAGATTTTTCTTATGCAGGAATTGTTCGGGTTGAACGCGCATTGTATTTTATTCTAGTTAATGCAATATAGGTAGTCGGGGTTTTGAGCAGGTTCTTTCCCTAGAAAAAATGTTGTGTTATGTGTGATTGAAATTCCTTCTTTTCTACTTAGTGTTTTCATTAATCAATTGTGATTTTCGCTAATAAGTAGAGTAGATTCGTGTCTTATGTTTTAGCATATCACATATGTTTTTGAATCTACAAGTAAAATTGTACATGGTACCAAAACTAAAGACAATAGAAAAGAGGAAAATTCAAGTTTGTTTTGCAGTGAAATCAAATTTGCAGTTCATACTTTAGAGTCAGTAATATGCCATTCTACGGTTTGAGACTTGAGTATGCCCTTGAGGGTAGCTCAAATTACATAGCTTGGAAGGAAAAGAAGGAGGTACTATTGGAATACAATGTCCTAAAGTAATTAAAGATCATGGTATTCTGAAGCCTCCAACATATGATGCTAAATATATGGTTGAATGGAGAAAGTGTGTGGAAAAATCGAGAAGGATTATCTTGGAAGGAGTTCGAGATCACATTATCTCGAATCTCCATGGTAAGGCCACTGCATTTTAAATATGGAAGGCATTGATGGTCCTATTTAAAAATAGCAGTGACCATAAGATTTTGGCACTAAAAGAAAAACTCAGAAAGATCAAAATGGAGAAGGGCGACCCAATTTCGAAGTACTTGACCAATCTCACTCAGTGTCGGGATTATTGTTGCTAAAGATGATCTGGTGAGCCTAGCACTTCTAGGGCTTCCCAAGAGATGATACAGCTACCAAGACTCTGTTAATGTGAGGGAGAAGCTACTAGAGTGGGAGTGGTTGTGGTCTGACTTGGTACAAGAAGAGTTTTAGTAGAACACTAGAGATGGGACCTCTTCCAAAGAATTGGAAGAGGACTTTGCATTAGTCAAAGAAAAAAAGAAAGGAAAGGGAAAGATATCCAAAGGTGAGGTGTGTGGTAAGGAAAATGACTTGTTGAACATCAAGTGTTTTCATTGTCACAACTACGGGTGCTATGCCATGAATTTCCCATAGATGAAAGCAGGAAAAAAGGAGTCTGCAGTAGTAGTAGCAGGTGAAGCATTGGATTCACAGTTTGAACTTGATTTCACTCTCATTTAATGCATGTCCAACACTGTAAGGGTAAGAATGTGGTATCTCGACAATGGTGCCTTGTTCTCTATTGCGGGGAATAGAGATAACTTCATTAACTTTGAGGAAAAAGACCTCAAGCAGAACAAAGTTTGGAGATGATGGGAGGTATAGCACCACCAAAATTGGTATAGTTAATTTTCAGAGGGAGTCTAGCTCCCCTCTCAGAATCACTAATGTGATGTATGTTCTAGGATTGAAGAAGAATCTTGTTTCCATCGCGGTATTGGAAGACCATGGCTACGATGTGATTTTGAGCGAAGGAAATGTTTTCCTTAGACACATCGGCACGGGACAGATGAAACAACTCAGTGTGCACTTGAGGTACAAGATGCATGCAAAGATTTGAGGAGCAAGGAAAATCTTAGAGACTTGGTGGTTGAGAGGGAGCATCAATTATCTCTCAACATGCATCCCCCTATACAACTATAGAAGGAACCTCAGAAGAAACCTCAGCAAGTTCTGGGGCAACCACAATTGCAGAAGTAGAGAGGAGAATGCGCAGATAAATAGACTCAAGCAGAGATGTCCAGTAGGGGAAAATTTCGAGCCAAGTGGGTAGAGGGAGCACATGCAACCATACCTCTAGGTGAGAAGTGGGGCGATGTGAAGTAATAGTCCCAAGAGTGTAGAAATTTGGGTAAGGTCCATTGAGATGTTTCATCTCATGGATCAATTCCTTGCTACAGGAGCCCATAGTACACAGTAGTAGGATGGATCAGTGGTGGTTGATACATTTAGATGTCAAATTAAGAGAGATAGAGACTAACAATAGTCATATACTAGGGAGTACATATCAGAGTTGACAGTAGTGTAGATGGAACAATACATAGTCAGCAGAAGCACAAATTTTTCAGTAGACAATGCTTTAGCTAGTAGCAGTCATAAAATTTCATGACAATTGCATTATATTGATTTAGTTTGGATGCTTTTTTAGTATTAGAAGTTGGAGTAGCAAATTGTTACTAAATCAATATAGCGTTTAATTCCTTTCTTGTTGAGAGGAAGTGTTGAAATTTGAAACACGAAATGTTAAAAATAACATCTAGAAATTCTAATAATTTGTCCTTGAATTAAATTAGGAATTAAATCGAAATGCTATTGTCATAGCAACCTGTAATAGTTCACTAAGTGAATTTGACTTAGTTGGCTGAGGAAATTCAAGTTGGAAGTATATCTAGAGTCATATAGAGTGATCCTTGAATTTTAGAGGCTCAAGTTGAGTTCTTTTGAGTTGTAATTAATTAACTCGGTCTAACTGATTTATAGTCAGTTAAACTAGTTCTAACTGTTGGAGGAACTAGTAGGAGGTCTAGTAGTGGGGACAAGCACCAGTGCATCCTCACTGCCACACCAGTTAACTAAATATTCACTCATAAATAACTCATGCATGTCAGTTCAGAGAAAGACCCAATTGAGATTAGAGTTCAAGGGCATTGTACTATTGCTTGTATAATTTTCCGAGTTGTATAGATGATGTGTGAAATCGGTTGAGGGTGTATGGATGGATTGTGCAGTCATGGATGGAGAATTTCCCAATTAAATATGGGCTAACTCTCTTAAGAAATGTGCGAGGAAGTAAGGGCTTGACAGGCAACAAATTTGGCTAAGTGTTGGCTTCAGCTGGTTTGTGAAGCAAAGAGATATATTGTATTTATGCAGGAATTGTTCAAGTTGAACAAGAATTGTATTTTCTACTTAGATATTCTAGTTAATGAAATATATATTGTCATGGTTTTGAGTAGTTTCTTTCCCCAAAAAAATATTATGTTATGTGTGATTGAAATTCTTCCTTTTCTGCTTAGTGTTTTCATCAATCAATTTTGGTTTTCGCTAATGAGTAGAGTAGATTCTTATATTATTTTTTAGCATATCACATAAGTTGTTTAATCTACAAGAACAATTTGTACATGGTATCGAAGTTGAAGATAGTATAGAAGAGGAGAATTCAAGTTTGTGGAGCAGCCACAATTGGAGAAGTAGAGAGGAGATCAATTGAAGACATCCACTCAGGTAGAGACCTCTAGTAGGGGGAAATTTCAAGCCAAGTGGGTAGAGGGAGCAAATGCAGCCATAGCTCTAGGTGAGAGGTGGGGCCATGTAAAGTAATAGTCGCAAGAGTGGAGAAATTTGTGCAGGTTCCATTGAGATGTTTTTTCTCATGGATAATTTCCTTGCTACAGGAGCCCATAGTACATAGTAGCAGGATGGATCAGCGGTGGTTGATGCAGTAAGATGTCAGAGTGATAAAGGTAGAGACTAGCAGCAATCAGATACTGGGAAGCGCAGAGTAGAGTTGGCACCAATGTAGAAGGCACAGTACAGAGTCAACAGAAATGAAAAGTTTTCAGTAGAAAATGCAATAGCTAGTAGTAGTCAGAGACTCTGGTGACAAATGCATCATACTGATTTAGTTTGGATTCTTTTTCAGTATCAGAAGTTGCAGTAGCAACAACACTAGGGAGAATTGTTTCATGCAGAACATTCCAAAGGTACCAGACTAGGATAGAGTTGAATTCCTTTCTTGTTAAGAGGGAGTGTTTAAATTTGCAATAATAAATGTTAAAAATAACATCTAGAAATTCTAATTTAATTTTCCTTTGAATTAAATTAGGAATTAAATTGAAATTCTATTCTCATAGAAACTTGTAATAGTTAATTAAGTCAATTTGACTTAGTTGGCTTAGGAAATTCGAGTTGTAAGTCTATCTAGAGTCATGTAGAGTGGTTCCTAAATTTTAGGGGCCCAGGTTGAGTTATTTTGAGTTGTAATTAATTAACTCAGTATAACTGAGTTATAGTCATTTAAACTAGGTTTAACTGTTGGAGGAACTAGTAGGAGTTATAGTAGCGGGGACGGGAACCTTTCATCCTCATTTCTACACTAGTTAACTAAATATCCACTCATAAATAACTCATGCATGTCAGTTTAGAGGAAGACCTAGTTAAGATTATAGTTCAGGGGCAGTGTACTATAAGTTGTATAACTTTTTCAAGTTGTACATATGGTGCATGTAATCAGCTAAGGGCCTATGGATGTATTGCGTATTCATAGGGGGAGAATTCCACAATTAAATATGGTATAATTCTATCAGGAATTTCTCAAGGAAATATGGGCTTGGCATGAAACACATTGGGCTAAGTTTTGACTTGAGTTGGTTTGTGAAGTAGAGAGATAGATTGTACCTGTTCAAGGATTATTTGGGTTGAACAAGCATTTTATTTTCTTCTTAGATATTGTGGTTAATATAATATAGATAGTCAGGGTTTTCAGTAGTTGCTTTCCCCAATAAAATATTGTGTTATGTTCGATTGAAATTCTTTCTTTTCTGCTTAGTGTTTTCATTGATCAATTTTGGTTTCCACTATTGTGTAGAGAAGAATATTGTCTTATGTTTTACCATATAACATAAGCTATTGAATCTACAAGTAAAACTCTACACCACTAACACTTCCCATAGTATCCAATGGTACATATTCTCAACTCCTCCAACATTAAGAGGTGATCTCCCAAACTCTTTCACTTGATACTTTTGTTTCTTATATCATAAAAATTGTTGGGTTTTCCTATTTAACCTAGTATTTAAGATATCTCTTCTTACCATTGTTTTTGAGGTATCATATGTTATAGGAGATGATTTTCATTGAGTGGAATGCTCAAGTGCATAAACACATTTGACAACATTTTCATCTATCCAATATTAACCAAGTGTTATCAAACTATCTCGATAAAATCCTTTTTCACTTTTTGCCCATTTTTTTGAATTCATTGTAAGGAGATTTCCCCTTTCCAATTTTTGTATGTATCCCTAGAGCCTTATCGGGAAATCCTAGCTCCTGAATGGATTCCTACAGCTAGTATTTCACTCTTAAGTAGATATGGTGGTATTAGACTTTTGGATGCTCTAGGATCATACTTGGATCTTTGTTTTTCCATTACTCAATTAAATTTAGAAAGATTTTATCATCTATGATCAATATTTGTATATCCTCCTTTGCATATATTCTTGCCATGTCTGGCATAAGTACCTTTTCTTGGGTTGGGACTTCTACTGACATTTAAAGAGTCTTCCTTTTAGGTTAGGCTTTGGTAGGTTTCCTCTATGTTTAGGTCTAGATTCATGAGATCCTTTGATAGATTTAGTTCTGAATCTTGATTTGTGAGCATCAAGTATTTATTTCTGGTTGGTATTGCAATTTCTTTGGTTGAGCAAAATGGTTCCTAAGGTTTCTTCTTTTGATTTTTTCTCTTTGAAAACCCTCTAGATTTGTTACTTGGGATTCCTTATGAGCTTCCTCCTAATGTATTAGACATTCCTTGTGTAAATGGCCAAATTCATGGCATATTCAACAATGAAAATGAACATTTTCATAATCTACATGTGTACATGTTGACGCATCATGTATAGCGTTGGGAGCAATACTGACATAGGATGATGGAGAAGGCTTGAACCATCCTATCACATTCGCAAGCCAAAGATTATCTAAACCAGAGAAGAACTATTCCACCACTAAGCACGAAGTGCTAGCTATGGTGTATGCACTCCAGAAATATAGGCCATACACACTCAAAGGCCATTTTAAGATGTATATAAATCACTCTGCGCTGAAGTACCTAGTCAGTAAGTCTGTTTTGGGGGGAAAAATCTATAGGTGGCTCTTATTGTTCCACGAGTATGATTTTGAAGTTATTGTGAAGCTTGGACAACTGAAGGCGGGACCAAACCATTTACCGTGCATTGAAGTAAGGGAAGAGCCCACTACTTTGGAAGAGGGATTGCTTGACGTGCAACTATTTGTAGTGCGCGTCACAGATGGTCATTTTGAGGATATAATACATTTCCTAATGATAGGAGTTTCTTCGGAAGGATACACTGTCCAGAAAAAGAAGGAATTAGTGGTGCACGCAACAGATTTCTCTGTCATTGTTGGGCATCTGTACAATATGGGGACTGATGAGATATTGTGACGGTATGTACCAAAGTTTGAAAGAAGTAGCATCCTCACGGACAATCATGGGGGTGCTGTGGGAGGACATTATGCAAAAATAGAAACCATGTAGAAGATTTTATGCACAGGTTTGTAGTGGCAAACCCTCCATCAAGACTCAGAAGCATATTGCAAGGCGTGTGATGTGTGTCAAAGGAATGGAAGACCATCGTGGAGGGATGAGATGCCTTTGAATCAACAAATGATGTTGCAACCCTTTGAGAAGTGGGCGATAGATTTTATGGGACTTGTTCAGCCCCAGGGAAAGATGGGAGCGATGTACATTATCACCACAATGAAGTATTTGACTCATTTGGTAGAGGCATAGTCGTTGAAGCATTGCACAGGCATGAATACTGCGAAGTTCCTATTTGAGCATGTACTGACGCAATTTGGCTGTCCAAAGATCTTGATGAGTGATCATGGTATGCACTTCCTAAATGAAACGATTAGTGCATTGACTAAGGAATTTAAGGTATAACACTAGAATAGCATGCCTTATCAGCCGCAGGCTAACAGGACGGTGGAAGTGTTCAACAAAGTGCTCGAAAATGCACTGACCAAGGTTTGCAATGCTCAGTGAAGTGATTGGGACCTACGCATACCTCCAGTATTATGGGATTATTGAACGACATGCAAGAATTTCATTGGACAAACACCCTTTAGGATCGTTTATGGGTTTGAAGTGGTAATGCCTATGGAATACAACATGCCTAGTCTATGCATAACAGTGCTCACAGGTATGATGGATCACGGAGCCCTGGAGGAAAGGATTGCACAACTAGACGAGCTCGAAGAAGAGAGATTTTTGGCTGGATTTCACCAACAGGTCCAAAATCAATGCAAGGCATGGCATGATCAACACATTAAGCTGCACGCATTTAAGGTAAATGACCTAGTTTTGCTATATGATAGTAGGTTTGATTAATTTCCAGGGAAATTCTAGATGCACTGGTTAGGGACCTATGTTATTAAGGATATTATCGACGGAGGAGCGGTATATTTGGTCAAATTGAATGGAGAACCCTTCCCTGGAAAGGTGAATGGCAGTCACTTGATGTTATACATCGAAAGTTCAGCCATGTGACTAAATGAAGGTACACATTCCTAGCGCTATAGGCAGTTGAAAGGTGGTGCAGGACTATAAACAACATTGCCCGGGTTGGGTAGCTGCAGGATTGGATGATGGTGCTAAGCAAGGGAGTGTCACTAGGTCAGCGACAACGTGAAGGGAGCTGCGCTACCTAGGGAGAAATCGCACAAGTTGGTCGCAAAGTGACTGTGACAGTCACTGTTCATGAAAAGACAACAGAAGTAAGGCTAAATGGAGCGGGCAACCAACATTTAAGATGAAATTTATGGCTTAGATCCTTGAAAATCTACTGCCAAATCGGCATTAATGAACTGATTTTGGGGGGAATAGTTGGATTTGAATTCAAAATGCCTTATAAATTACAAGTGGCTTTCTAGCAAGAAACACTTGGCATTTTGAGTATTCAGTTGTTGAGCTCTCCTGCGCCTATGAATTGCGAGCAATATGAGCTTCTGATAGCTTCTCAGGTATTTGAGACTTTGCTGATGGACACACAGGAATTTTGTTGGGTTGTGTTATATTCTTTCCACATAGTTAATAGGGGGTTTGAGGGGTACTCGTAACCCCACTTTATGGGGTCTGGGGCAGCGCCCCGGAAAATTTTGGTTTTGGACCCTATGTTAGGTTGGACGAACCCACCTATGATTTTGTGCATGATTTTCACGCATGTTTTTTTGGACGCGATGGTTTTCGGTCCATGGTATTGGATCAATGGTTTTTTGGTCCATGGTATTGGAAATGATGGTTTTTCAGTCCATGGTATTGGATGCTTCGGCATGTATAAATATGTATTGTAACATTGAAAGGAACATAATGAAAAATCAAGTTGGTAGTCTTCGTTTTGGGATCCAGTGGGAAATTTCTGTATATATGTGTTTTATATGTTATGCTCTCGCATTTTTATTTTTCCAATGATTTAGAATTCGTATGCAGGTAATTTCTGTACGGGGTTAAAACCTACATTTGGTATCGGAGCTGTTTTGGCTTCAAAGGGACGCCTCTGTTGCTGAGGGGTTTCGCTCGGGCCTGTGGTAGACCCTGTTCAGTGGGAGATCTGTGAGATCGATTCTGGTGGTAAAAGAAGATGGCGAGCAGTGGAAAGATAGAGTTGAGAAGTTCAATGGTCAGAGTTTTGAGTTGTGGAAACTCAAGATGGAGGATCTGTTGGTGGATAAAGATCATTGGATCACGGTAGATCCGGGTACTAAACCAACGGGAGTAACCGATGAACAATGGAAGAAGTTGGACCAGAAGGCAAAGAGCACAATACGATTGTGTGTCTCAGATTCAGTATTGTTGAATGTATCAGGGGAAGCTATGGCAAAGGCTTTATGGCACAGGTTAGGGACTTTGTACCAATCTAAGTCTTTGGTGAATAAACTGTTCCTACGGAAAAAGCTGTATAACATGAGGATGAAAGATGGTGACTCGGTGACAGAGCATCTGAATGCATTTAATACTGTGGTAAGTCAGTTATTATCTGTTGATATTAAAATTTCAGATGAAGATAAGTGCATCAGTTTGTTGTGTTCTCTACCAGACTCGTGGGATAGTCTGGTTATTGCAATAGGTAGCAATGCAACTGCTTTGCAGTTTGATGAAATAGTCTCAACCTTGCTGAAGGAGGAGATGAGACGGAAAAATATGGACAACCAGAATGGTGATGCCTTGTCTGTACGAGGACGGCCCCAGAATAGAAACAAAAATAAGTCATCGAGTGGGAGATCTAAATCTAGAGGGAGATCTAAATCTCCAGGAAAACCTACAAAGGTGGTGTGCTGCAAATGCGGAAAGGAAGGCACTTCAGAAGGGAGTGTAAATCTAAAGCTCCTGATAAAGGAAAGGGATCTGATGATGCTCCTTCTGCAGAGGGAAAAACCACCTCAGATGAAGGTGGGGATGTGTACTTGGCTTCTTCAAGTACACATGTAGATCATGAGGCATGGTTGATTGACTCAGGTGCATCCTTTCACTTCACTCCCCATAGAGAGTGGTTTCGCGAGTATGAGGAATATGATGGTGGTGATGCCTTCTTAGGGGATGATAGGAAGGCTAGAATCGTTGGTCGCGGAAAAAATAAAAGTTGAAGTTGCAAGGGAAGGGTTAGAAACTCTGGTGTTTGTATTTCCTATATTGCCAAAATTGATGCTGCAAGCAACTGGATGATACAGTGGTAAAACTAGTTGTTTTGAAGAAGATACCTACAAGAAGTCAGAGCCACTGGTATTGATGCAGGGAGTTCAGAATGGAACTCCTGGACAGAGCCTGCAGCTAGCACTGTTTTGATGGGTGCAATATTTAGTGCGTTCTTGAATGGAGCAAAAAATCTATGTCTATGGAGAGAAGACCATCGTGCATCAAAGCTTGGACTATGGAGCGAAGGCCTTCAAATAATTCATGGTGAAGGTATGGTATGAGTAATAGCTCTCTAGATTTTGATTTCTGTGAAAATTGTGTATATGGGAAGCAGAATCGGGTGAGTTTCCCCTCTGGTGGTAAGAGGGTGAAACAGATATTAGAGCTTGTGCACAGTGATGTGTTGGACCTGTGAAAGTTCCATCACTGGGTAAGTCTGTGTACTATGTATCATTTATAGATGACTTCTCAAGGAATACATGGATATATTTCCTTAAGAAGAAATCTGAAGTCTTTGACAGGTTTAAAGAAGTTAAGGCTCTGGTGG
>APFE030468450.1:77787-101892 GCA_000404065.3 Pinus taeda | reverse complement strand
GGTTAGTACAGGGAGCTATAAGGATAGATTGTGATAGCCAAAGTGCAATTTTCTTGGCAAAGAACCCTGCTTATCATTCAAAGACAAAGCACATTGATGTTCAGTATCACTTTGTGAGGGATATGATAGAAAAAAAAAGGTGTTGCTGGTAAAGGTGGACACTTTGAAGAATACTGCAGATGCATTGACAAAATCTGTGAGCTCTGAGAAGTTCTCTTGGTGTAGAGAAACAATGGGCGTTTCAGGGCTGGAAAAATGACTAAGCTCTCCTGTGGCCCCCTGTGAAGAAAACAAAAAGTGGGAGATTGTTGGGTTGTGTTATATTCTTTCCACATAGTTAATAGGGGGTTTGAGGGGTATCCATAACCCCACATAGTGAATAGGGGTTTTGGACCCTATGTTAGGTTGGACAGACCCACCTATGATTTTGTGCATGATTTTCGCACATGTTTTTTTGGACGCGATGGTTTTAGGTCCATGGTATTGGAGCAATGGTTTTTCGGTCCATGGTATTGGACGTGATGGTTTTTCAGTCCATGATATTGGATGTTTCGGCATCTATAAATATGTATTGTAACATTGAAAGGAACATAATGAAAAATCAAGCTGGTAGTTTCGGTTTTGGGATCCAGTGGGAAATCTCTGTGTATATGTGTTTTATATGTTATGCTCTCGCATTTTTATTTTTCCTGTGATTTATAATTCGTATGCAGGTAATTTCTGTACGGGGTTAAAACCTACAAATTCTTGCATAAGATCATGTTTGCGCACCCAGAAGTTATCAATACCGAGTAAGTAGTAGAGGAGCTGGCATAGGAAATCGACATAGAAGCAGATGTAGCTGCTCTAGAAGTAGTTGAAGTATTGGCGGAGGTCCCTAAATCCCCAAGAACACCGAGACCGAAGCAAACACCAACCAAGGAAACCGTGAAGGACAAGAAGGGCAAGAAACCTTCCATACCGGTGCATGCCTCGCGAAGGCAAAACCTACTGTTACACAGTAATTTGTTACTGCCTTCACTCCCAGTCCTTCTACTGTACCATGTGTCCAAATCAAACATGCTCATACTGAACAAATGCTCCCTTGTGTTTCCAATTGACCCACCTTTCCTAGGTTATCTGCCTCATCACGAGAATTGACTTAATATACGCGATGAACAATGATCGTAATAGTCCAGCTGTGCTTCCAGAGCAGAAGTACATCTGTTTCCCGCAACGGTTTGATTTCATGCTCTGTCGCGAGGCTACTTGCTATCTTTAGCAATGATTTGACTAGCCACATCACCTACTAGTGATGTCAGCACTAAAGCTTAGTTATAAACTCACGATGATCCAGATTGGTCAAATTCGTTCCAACAGTTGGCCTTCTGGATGTCTCCAGACCTGGTTGTTGGCATAGTTTTTGTTGTCCTTCTTTCTCTGGTATGGCAGTTGCATCAATTGTGCTACCTTCCTTGGGGATAAGCTCTCTCTTCCACCTTTCATGGAGACTCCTTCTCCTATTTAAACACTCACCATTGCTATGATTAGCTAGTTGGTAAATTCTTGGATTGAGCAGTGTTGTTAGTGCTTTTGAGTTTGATAGATAGATGGCGTGGGTGTGAAAAAGTGTGAGAGTGTTGATAGCTTGTGGAAGGTTGTTAAGTGCCCTTAACTTTGTGTAAGAACTTATGAGTGAGAGAGAGACTTTGTATGTTGGGAGATCCATCTTCAAAGAGTGAATGCTTGAGAAATACACTGGTTAGACCCTCTGAGAAGGCTTGTGACATCAAGACTTTGGTTGTAAGCTTGCTCTTATTTCATTATTAATACAATCAATGATGTTTTCCTATGTCTTGTATGTAATTTACTTGATAGCTCATGACTTCTTGACTTTGTGAGTAAATAGATCATTTTTGTTTTCCAGTTACACGCTTTATTGTATTTCCTTTGCATTGTTTCAGGTTGATCACTCATTGAGGAGAAGAAAGCGAAAGCTGGAGTAGCACAACGGAACTCCATCGACCACCAGTTAAGGTAGGCCTTCAACTATGATTGTTTAAGGAAATCTATTGTTGATCTGTCCTTTTTGTGACTAGACCTACTTTAGGGCTAGAGGGGTTGCCTCTATCCATAGAGGGAACACTTTCTTGCTTCACAATTTGGCGAATCCACTGGGGAAGTTGGTCAACCTTATGTTCAGTGAGGCCAACCCACTATCTAGCCTAACCAACCATTTGGACAAATTGGTCAGCCTCAGAGTCAACGGGCCAACCAACTGTCCAGTCTGCTTAGCCATCTGGCGAATCAGGACAACCCAGTACCTAGCAAGCTCAACCTTCTGGGCAAATGGGTTAACCTCAATCTCAACTAGGTCAACCTTCTAGCCAAATGGCTTAGCCTCAGTTCTCCCAAGGATATCCGTCATGGCCTGCTCAACCGGGCACTCAAATGATTGTTTCTTCTCAAGCGCCACCTAGCTTTTAGCCCTAGTCTGGGCTCTAGACCCAATCTGGTCTTCAAATTTAGGTTGGATCCCAATCTCAACCTGCTTATCAAATGCAGCCTAGCTCCCAAGCTTTGTTTGAAGCCTAGCTGCCTTATGGTTTTTAGTAATCCCAAGGGCAAGCCCAATTTGCCCCATATGAAAATTATCAACAATTGTAGGTAAATCCTTATTAGAATTTCCAGCAAGCATATGTTGCTCCTGCAGGCCAAGTTGGTAATTAGTGGAATGCTAGGGGGCAGATCCACGGTAAACCGTCCAGTTATATTTATAACCCATAGGGGTAAAATTCCTATGGAGAAAACCCTTATGGGCCGAGTCCGTCCAGACAAAACCAATGGGGGCAACAAGTAGCTGGGTGGAACTTTGGTGCTACCTCCTACCCGTAACCTCAGATGTCCTTTAACCCTCAGTTACCCTTTTTGGAAACGTTGGAATTACTGGATGTGTCTAAACTAACTAATGATCCCATTCTTCATAATCCGTATTGGCCGCCAGTTCCAACTAAAATTCCAGGTGATTGTCTCAAGTTTGATGGCAAAGCTGGAGAAGATCCCCAAGCTCATTTCATGACGTATCATCTATGGTGCTCATCAAATTCATGGCTTGATGATTCAATCTGGCTCCGCCTTTTTCAGTAGACTCTCACTGGCTCTGCTGCCAAATGGTATATTGAGCTAGCTCATGGATCTTTTTAGGACTTTAACACGTTAGCTATGGCATTTTTAACTCATTTTCAGTTTCCAGTTCGATATGAAACGTGCACACATCTCCTGAAATCCTTAAAACAGACTATGGCCACGCATATCTCCGATCATATTCATGAATGGAGATGACGTTTCCGTT
Source organism: Pinus taeda (assembly GCA_000404065.3). Lineage (NCBI taxonomy): Eukaryota > Viridiplantae > Streptophyta > Pinopsida > Pinales > Pinaceae > Pinus > Pinus taeda. The sequence continues at coordinate 98,561 of APFE030468450.1, read as the reverse complement.
TGATTAAGTTTTGGATTCCCAATCAGCTTCTGACCAACTGGCTCACAACTTCATTTGTCAGTCCAATAGCTGAGGACATTGCTATGGGGGAATGTGTAACTGAAGATAAAGCTATTGCACATGCTCAGTACCTTGACTTAGTTTACTCCCAGTCCGGTACACTATATGATTATTTTCCTGATGCTCTGAGGCCTGAAACATCCAAAGCTATGCCGACACCATCTGTAGAAGGTGTCATCAGTTCTATCAATCCACCCTCTAAGAAATCTTCTGCAAACCCTAGGAAGAAAAACTCGAATGCTTCAAATGAAAATGATTCTCAGGCTATATCCAACGCTGGTAACACTTCTGAGGTTAACTCCATCCAGGCCACCATGGCACACAAGGCCTCGAAAGGGAAAAAGAAGGGAAAAGGAAAGAATAAGGTTGATCAGCCAAAGCAGGATTCCCCTAAACCTCCACCTGAGGAAGGTACCAAACACAAGACTAAGTATCCTTGCCTTATCTGTGATGAGGATCACTATACCAAAGACTACCCAAGGTGGTCTGAAGTTAGTCGTTTGCTAAAAGGTGACCCTAGAACTCTTGTCGTGCTCAAAGAACCTTTTCCCTTGCAGCAAACTCAAATGGTGGTTGATCCATCGCAACTCTCTTCTCCGTTTAGTTCTCAGTTATTTATGGCTGGGACAATTCCCGCCCACATTAGTATTCGAGCAAAAGAGTATCCATCGCCTGTCGGGAAGGAGCTTGAGGTCCCCTCTAGTGATCCTCCATCCAGTTCTAGTCCCCTTCATATTGAGTGACCTAGCACTGAAATGGTAATACGACCTCCTCCTAAAGGCATACTCCGGAAATCTTCGTACAACCCTAATGCTCATGCTGCTCAACACTATAGCATCATTGAGGACATAGCCCAGGCTCCATCAGCTATGTCTGCATTAGAAGTTCTCCAGAGCTACCCCTTTCAGAGGAAGTCTTTGCTATCGACCATTAGTGGCATTGACCCGGCTGACTCAATTTTGATTACTTTTGACCTTGACATTCATAAACTGAGACTGCCTCACCAAATTGCCTTCCTTACTTAGGTCATCATCAATTCTAAAACAATTCATCATACCGTCATTGATGAAGGCACTACTACTTGCATAATGTCTGTTGCTTGTTGGAAGGCTATTGGTTCTCCAACTCTGAGCTAGTCTCCTATGACCTTGGAAGCCTTTGATGGGAGAGAGTCTCATCTTGATGGTATACTCCAACACTTTCCTATTACATTGGAAGGGAAGACAGTCGAAGTGGAGGTTGAAGTTGTCAATGCATATTTAACTTACAACCTCCTTTTAGGATGAAGTTGGACATATGCCATGTGAGCCGTGCTCCATCTCTATTCCATGTCATTCATTTCCCTCATCAGGGGAAGGTCATCACAGTAGACCAGTTGTCCTTCTTCGCCTCCTCCTTTGATGGCAACGTGCCTTTCGCGGAGCATACCTCTGTTCCTTGTAAGAGTGTGGGTGCTAGACTCTTTAAAGATCCTGCCCTTATGGGTGTTTTTTCACTCCCACCTCCCAACATCGCTCCCATTAATATGATTTATGTTCAGGCTGATCCATGGGTTCTTCCTTTTTCTGATCAGATAGAGTCTTGGGGCGATGAGATGTCACTGAGTTCTGCCGAGCTCAACTATGTTGAAATTGTTTCTACATCAGCTCCATCCTCCGAATCCACTCCTTCGAGCGGAACTCTCGACTCTTACATGAACTCCCCTTGGTTTGGAGATGGCGCTTCTTCAGACCCTTTACAGGAAATTTTTCCTTCTGATGAAACGATTATTGAGACCATTTATTTCGAGGAACCCCCTTGGTCTGATCATCGCCATCTTTCCTTGTTTCTCCCTACCCATCGGGAAATGCTTACTTGTCTTGAGCGATTTGCTTCTTGTCTCCCCTTTCAACCCCTTCAGACACCTATCCAGATCCATCAAGTGTCTTCTAAAGGGAATATGGGGAACATCACGCAAAATTAGCCAATCGACATCTCTATTAAACCAGGGATTGTCAAGCACATCCATGTTGGAGTGACTTGTACTCCGGAGGAGATTCAGCTTTATACTTATCTTTTTCACAAATTTCGTGATATGTTTGCTTGGTCTTATGAAGATATGCCCGACATCGATCCTAGCATTGTGGTGCATGAAATACCTACCTATCTGGGTGCTAAACCTGTTTGACAGTGTCTACGCCCCGTGCACCCCCAAAAGGCTGCAGCTAGTAAAGTGGAAGTTGAAAAGCTTCTTAAGGCTGGCTTTATTTACCCCATCCAACTCACAGATTGGGTCTCTAACATTTTCCCTGTAACCAAAAAACAGGGAACTATCAGGGTATGTGTTGACTATCTTAATATTAATTGGGCCTGTACCAAAGATAACTACCCCACACCCTTCATTAACCAGCTCATTGATGAGTGTGCCGAGAGTGAAATATACTCATTCATGGATGGATTTTCTGGTTATAACTAGATTAATATTGCCCCTACAAATCAGCACAAGACCGCCTTTATCTGTTCATGGGGCACTTTTGCTTATAAAAAACTCCCCTTCGGTTTTAAAAATGCTGGTGCAACCTTCCAACGCGTAATGTCTTACACGTTTCATGATATTCGACACATTTTGCAACCTTACCTGGATGACCTTTCGGCTCATTCAGTCAAACGCCAAGACCATCCGACCCACCTTCGCGAAATTTTTCTCCGTTGTAAACACCATCGTATCCGGCTTAATCCACATAAGTGTGTCTTCTGTGTTGAGTCAAGCAGACTTCTCGGGTTCATCGTTTCTTGAGACGGTATCCATTTGGATCCTCTTAAAGTCAAAGCCATCCTGAATCTTCTTCCCCCTGCTTCTTTACAGTAATTGTAGAGTTTGCAGGGTAACGTGAATTTTTTATGCCAATTTATTCCGAATTATGCCGAAGTGGCTAAAGGCTATACGTGGTTATTAAAACGCGACACCCTTTTTCTTTGGGATACTGTTGCACAAGAGTCATTCAAGCACCTCAAGGCTCTCCTTGTTTTTTCTTCTTTCTTACATCCCCCTAATTATCACCAGGACTACACTCTTTATTTAGCTGTTGCTGATACCACCATTGGCATGGTTCTAATTCAAGATGATGACGATGGTATTGAGAATGTCATTTATTATCTCAGCCACAATCTACTTGATACAAAAACTCATTATGCCTATGTCGAGAAATTAGCATTGGCTGCCATTTCTGATGTCCAACGTTTCCGCCATTATATATTGCTACGTACCACGACAGTGATTTCTGATTGCAACCCAATGACGTACATTTTTTCATGTCAGTTACTAGGGGGAAAATACTCAAAGTGGATAGTCATCCTTCAAGAGTTTGACTTGGAGTTCACCACTGCCAAGTCCAAGAAGTCCCTCATCTTCGCTGAGTTGCTTTGCTCTTTGCCATCTACTACCACGCCCTCTTGGTTAGAGGACTATTTTCTGGATGAAACTCTGTTCTTGATTAGTACCCTCGACCCTTGGTATGGGGATATTATTGTCTATCTTTAGACATCCTCCTTTCGTCCTCATTTGTCCAAGGATGCTCGGTGGTGGATTCGCCATCATTCTCAACCTTACCGTATTATTGGGGACACCCTGTACCGGCTCGGCACAGACTCTATTCTCCACCAATGCTTAGCATTTGAGGAAGCCAAACAAATCCTAAATGACTACCATTCTGGCGCCTGTGGTGGTCACATGTCTAGATATGCTACTGCTCAGAAAATTCTTTGTGTCGGTTATTTTTGGCCCTCTATCTTCAAGGATTGCATTCTTTCCATCCACTCTTGTCATGAGTGCCAAATCTACCAACGAAAGATGTGCGTGCCTCCCGCTCCATTGCACCCTGTTGTTATCGTCGGCCCTTTTGCCAAATGGGGTATTGATTATATGACCTGTAACCCTCACTCGGCTGGGGGGCATGGGTAAATCATTGTTGCCATTGATTATTTCACAAAATGGGTTGAGGCGATGCCTACACTATCCAAGGACGGTCACATAAAGGTGCAATTTTTATTCAATCGTGTCATTTCACGATTCGAAGTCCCTCGGGCTATCGTCACTGATCACGAAAAACACTTTCGTAATCATATGATGACTGAGTTAACAACCCAACTGGGCTTGTGGCATGATAGCTCGACACCATACTATCCTCAGGCCAATGGCCAAGTAGAAGCTATCAAGAAAGTTTTAGTTACAATGCTTCAACGCACCATTGGCAGACACAAGTTCAACTGGCATTTGATCTTGTTCTCCACCTTATGAGCCTACCAAAATTTAGTGAAGGATGCCACCAATTTCACCCTGTTCCAATTGTTTTACGGTTTGGAGGCTACCCTTCCAATTGAGTGTGAGATCCCTTCTCTGAAATTAGCCGCCGAATTACTCCCCAACATTGTTCCGATAGAAGAACGTCTTCTCTGTCTAGAGCGACTAGACAAGACTCGTCAACTAGCCTCTCTAGCCATTGAAGCATAGAAGAAGAGAGTGAAAACTCACTTCGATCATACTGTCCATCCTCGTTCTTTTGTCGAATGAGATTTAGTCCTACTTTATGATCAAGCAAATGATATGCTGGGGGCAGGAAAATTTGAGCCTATGTGGCACAAGCCTTATATTGTAAAGTGCGTTTTGAGAAAAGGGGCCTACAAGCTGATTGATTATGAAGGGAACCCTCTAGATCAGCCCTGAAATGGGCTTTATCTAAAAAAATATTATGCATGAACTCCATGCATTCTGATTTGTACATATGTGTGTTCTCAGCAAGTGTGTTGTGTGTGTGTGTTTTCATGTCTGGCTTGGTGTGTAGGCATAATTGCCAGTTATTGTTTCTTTTTGCTACATGTGCAGATGTCTAGTACACCCTACGTTGGTTTCACTGATGGTGCTTGCCGCAGTACATGCAACCTGTCTTCTACGACATGGGTGATTTACGATCCTCACGGTGAGTTAGTAGACCTTCAAGGTGTTTGTCTGGGTTGTACCACAAACAGTGTCGCTGAATATAGTGCTATTATTGAATTACTGATCGAGGCTATTAACCTCGGAATTCGTTCATTGGTTGTGAATCTGGACTCTCAACTTGTTGTCCACTAGCTCAATGGGTGTTATTCTATCAGAGATCATCGGATTTTGAGGTTGTATATATGTGTTAAATTGTTAGAAAGGAATTTGGATTTTATTACATATCAACACATTCCAAGAAGATTAAACACATTAACTAATGCATTAGCAAATCATGTATTAGACAGACATTTGCGTAACATGTAATCAAAACAGCATATAGAAGCATTCAAATCACAATAATGAACCATATATATATATATATATATAATATATTATATATATATATATATATATATATATATATATATATATATATATATATATAGATTTATATATATATATATATATATATATATATTATATATATCTATATATATTATATATATATCTATATATATTATAATATATATATCTCGTGTTGGCACACTGAGGCACTCAAAAAATAAGTGTATATGTCGAAATAGAGTCTGTGTTCTCCATACATATGAGACACATGTCTCTCAAAAAATCAGCAGGAAATAAAACGTAGGCATCTACTGCGGTGGGTTATTCTCCCTATAGCACACCACTTCTCGTGTGACCTGCCTTAACTGTTGGTGCACCCTATGTATCACCCCTACTATATGAATATGGAACTCTATGGGGACCTCCTCGATCCCCATGTAATCAGGGATCCCCGCCGTCAGGCCCTCAAGATTTTGAGCCACTGTCTCTATCGAATTGCCAGCTAGGGGATCCAAGGCCAACTCTCTGATGCCTTGTCGATCCCTTCGTGCCTCTGGAGCCAGTCCTATAGGTCTCACTAGTCCCACATCTGCAAAAACCATAGAGTACATTATTAGGACATATGCATAAAAAAAAATCTAAAAAACATCATAAAAGACAAAATACAAAAATAACGTGATCAAGTGCTTTACCGCCATCATCCCATTACTTGCTAGTAGGCAGCTGCATGTCAGGGTCTCCAGGAAAGTCCATACCAGCATATGGCCAGTCCTCGATGAAGATTATCTGGCGATCCAGCCACTCACGGAATAGTGTCCCCCATGACACTGGTTGTCCGCCACCTCCTCGTGGCATAACATGGGCCCACCGTCTGATCCTGGTCTCCCGCAGTCTAGGCACATCCAAGTCCATATCTTGTAACTGCAGTGATAGACCCATAGCGAAATTGTTTCATCTCCCCACGACGACAGTTGGTAAGCTATCTCTTCATGTTGGTCGTTACTATTTCCGCCCAGTTGAACATGGTCAGGTTGAGGCATTCAAGAGCCAATCGAAGTTGGGTCTTTGTTGCCTCGTGTTGGGCTTGGGAGCCCACTGCTCTCATCACCATAAATAGAACTGCACGAAGAACCAAGTCTTCCATCGTCGGAATTTCCAACTTCTCGCTCTTTGACTTGCGTGCCTGTGGGCACACTCGTGCCATCAGCGTCTCTAATGATTCACCCCCGGGTTGTTGGCCTTCTAGAATCAGCCTCTCACCATGACGGGACAATCCAGTTAGGAAATATAAATATGTAGCATCGAACTCAATGTCTCTACCCCAGATTATGAATTTTCTGACTGTTGGGTTCCAGGCACGAACTATTAACTCTAACAAATCAGGTTGGGCCCGAAGGTGCAAAGTAAGGAAGAATTTTAGCAACCCGCATGCACGTAAAGCATTTCAGCACCCAGCATCAGCAAAAGCTTCCTCGTCATTGACATCATGAGTTCGTTCCTGCCAAAGAAATGCCATGATGCCCTGCATGATGAGAAAAATTGAATTAGAACTCTGTTTGTCAATTTAAATCCATAATTTACGTAAAAAGCTTAATTTTACATCGTCATCGTGACTATTTTTAAAACAGTCACGATGGCACTCAGTTCACAGTTCATTTTTCTCATGATCATTGCGAGAATACATCAGATTCTCGTGACGATCCGATGGTGTTACGTGTAAATCACATTCGGTCATCATGGACCCGAGCGGCTTTCCCGCGATGACTGAGTGGTGGACTCCAATTCAAAAAACTATCTAAATTAACTTACTTCACGCTAAATTGCATAAAAAGATTGTTAAAATGAAGCACAGGGAGAAATCTACTTACTTGGCGGAGGTTTCAGGACGAACCGTGGATGGATGAGGCCAGAATCAGCTCGAGAACTTTGCTCAAATTGTTGCTCCAAATGCTCCAAGGTAAAATGAATAGTGCAAATGGTAAAAAAACAAATGAGTTACCCCACCCTTTTTATAGTAATTTTTTTAAATATTAAAAATTTCACTTTAGAATGTGGTTTTTTTCCATTTTTACTGCATGGTTAATTTGGAGTTTGGTTTTTAACTGTATATTAATCATTTATGTCGAATGGGTTTTACGTTTGACGTGTTTTGTGCAGAACCCCAGGTAGTGGATTTATGTCGTCCTTCGTGTGCACTTGGTTCATAAAGTCGTCTTTAACGCTCTTTCTTGACTTAAAAAAAAAAAAAACAAAAAGATAGTCGAGTTGTTCCTTTCGAATCGTTAAACGACATGAGAGGTGGTCTATTTTAAGCTCTTTTCCGACTGTATAAACATGAAAATATTGCCAAGCTTTTGTCATTTTGCGCTCGTTATTGGTTACGAAACAACGTGGTTTCGCTTGCTTTTTTACTTTTTCGGGTCGAGATCACTAATCATGAAAAGTACTCCTTGATCATAATGGCCAAGCGATTCTTTCGAGTATCGTTTTATACTTTTTCGGGCTCGAGAGACACAAATATATGAAAAAGGACCCCCCTAGAGTTTTTTTTTTCTGTGTCTTTGTCAAACTCTCTAAACATGAAAAAAAATCTGATTTTTACCTATGTCGGACTCGTTAAACCCTAACGACATCAGACTTGTCACCATGATGAGACTCGAGCTTCTCCTCCCTAGGGCTCGTTAAATTATTACAAGGTTGGATTCGACCAAAGGTTGAACTTATATTACAAGCACATGCTATCCCCTTCAAGCTTGTTTTCAAAAATAGTTGGGGTACTCACTAGCAATGGTGGGGGAAAATTTGGAAATCATCATTTATGGTCAATGACAGTTAGTCACTCTTGAACATTGACACTTTCACTTCTTGCTAGGTTGGGATGTCCACACATCGTCATTTGGCCTTCCACTAGTTTGGGTTACCATTTAGCCTCATTCCATCTTATCCATGATGTCTCCATCAAGCCTCTGATCATTTGGTACCTGAATGCTGCCGCCCTCCAGAGTCGTGTCGCCAACATGTTCAAGAGTATAATCCTTTTGCAGTTTACATCCTTACCTCCTTCCCCTGATACTCCATTTCGCCATCTTCCGCTTGTTCCTTGTCTCGTGCCATTGATGGGGGAAACATTATGGCCCTCCTGCGACGGATCATCTACTGTCGACATCAGCTCATTATCTAGGAGATTGATCTAGAGATCCCCTTTGGCACCTTGGAGCTTGCATGCCTCAATGGCAAGTTCTTCATGCTTGATGGTCAACTTTCATCATTGGTCGTTGATTGGGTGATTCCACGAGTGTTCAATTTCAACTCATTTCTCGCACTTCTGGATTGTACTATACAATACCTTGAGAACCATTTGCATCATTGGTGGTTTCTCTCACACTTGTTAACGGTTTTACTCATTGGCCAGTAATCAAGCGACTTTCTATCATGCTCGACTTTAGCTCATCTATTCGCATGCTAGAATTTGTACTATAATTGGTTGGGTTCAAGACCCCGAACTCAGATTACACATGTTCGAGCTACGTGGACTGGTTTGTGATTACATGAATCATTGATGGATGGTTGTGACCATACCTGAGTCTTCATGGATGGCTGCGACCATACATTTATCATCATGGTCTTATTAGCTGGATGGATGCATCCATACCACAGACCTAGTTCGTATGTCGTTTGGATGGCTATGCCCATGTCTAGACTACATGTATTTCACTATCAGAGATATCAGTTGTATTTGCGCTCGTAGGTTCTTCTAGATGGTGTTCTAGCTCAGTCAGTTTCGCAAATAATTTCACCCCTCCCACTCTCTTATGCTTCATAATTTAGGGGGCATCTATTACGCAGTAATTTGTTACTGGCTTCACTCCTAGTCCTTCTACTGTGTTATGTGTCCAAATCAAACATGCTCATACAGAACAAATGCTCTCTTATGTTGCCAATTGACCCACTTTTCCTAAGTTATCTGCCTCATCATGAGAGTTGACTTAATATACGTGATGAACAGCGGTCGTAAACAGTCCAGCCATGCTTCCAGCGTGGAAGTACATGTATTTCCTGTGACGGTCCAATTTCATGCTCTGTCACGAGGCTACTTGCTATCTTTAGCGACGATCTGACTGGCCACATTACCTACTAGTGATGTCAGCGCTAAATCTTAGTTATAAACTCATGATGATCTAGATTGGGTGAATTCGTTCCAGTAGTTGGCTTTCTGGATGTCTCTAGACCTAGTTGTTGGCATAGTTTGTGGCACCCTTCTTTCTCTGGTATGGCAGTTCCATCAATTGTGCTACCTTTCTTAGGGATAAGCTCTCTCTTCCAACTTTCATGGAGACTCCTTCTCCTATTTAAACACTCACCATTGCTATGATCGGCTCGTTGGTAAATTCTTGGATTGAGCAGTGCTATTAGTGCTTTTGAGTTTGATAGATAGATGGTGTGGGTGTGAACAAGTGTGAAAGTGTTGATTGCTTGTGGAAGGTTGTCAAGTGCCCTTAACTTTGTGTAAGAACTTATGAGTGAGAGAGAGAGTTTGTATGTTGGGGGATCCATCTTCAAAGAGTGGATGCATGAGAAATACACTAGTTGGACCCTCTGAGAAGGATTGTGACATCAAGAATTTGGTTGTAAGCTTGCTCTTATTTCATTATTAATACAATCAATGATGTTTTCCTATGTCTTGTATGTAATTTACTTGATAGCTCATGACTTCTTGACTTTGTGAGTAAATAGATCATTGTTGTTTTTCAGTTACATGCTTTGTTGTATTTCCTTTGCATTGTTTTAGGTTGATCACTCATTGAGGAGAAGAAAGCGAAAGCTATAACAGCACAACGGAACTCCATTGACCACCGGTTGAGGTAGGCCTCCAACTATGACTATTTAAGGAAATCTATTGTTGATCTGTCCTTGCTGTGACTAGATCCACTATGGGGCTATAGGGGTTGCCTCTGTCCGCAGAGGGAAAACTTTCTTGCATCACACCCACCAAAGCCCACTGCACAAGAGAAAGGCAAGGTTATAAACCTAGAAACTGAGGAGGAAGATATCGAAGACATCCCACTGGAAAATGAGGATGTAGGAATGGAAGTAGAGGAGGTTGAAGCCCAGGGTGTGGACCCTATTACATAGATGTTGGAGTATGCACCTCTGCTTAAGCCTAAGTCTAAGGTCGCAAAGAATATTGATGAGAGTAATAATCCCTTGCAAACCTCTCTACTACCAGATGAAATCGCTTTCAATGGTCGGCATTTGGCATGGGTGCTGATGCTGAAGCCTGAATATTGGGACATTGGGACTTGGCAGACCACGAGAAGTTCCCACACCTAGCGACCGAGCAGCTGATGCGCCACATCATAGAAACAAATACCGGAATGACCACCTTGGAGCCATGGAGGTGGCTCAAGGGATTAGAGAAGGTAGGATTGTTGAACCTGCTTTGGGTGTTGCACTATAACTACACCCTGGTGATAGTTTTGGTCATCAGGAAGTTGTTTTTCTTGGTGCATGATGGGTGTATGTGGCTGGAGGAGCCAATACCAGTCACAGATATGTTGATTCACTTGATAATGCACCTGTCATATACATGCGAGAATCCAGCGATGATCTTTGGCAGCAAGGGTGGTGAGCAGCCACTCGTAAAGTCAATGAAGGATAAATTCAAGCTAGTAAAGGGTCCACACAGGTACACTATCTCCAGCATCTATGACCCCGTTGTGAAGGTAGCAACACAGATCCTTATAGGGAAGGTGATGTTGAAGTATCGTGCTGACGAGGTTGCAGTGCCTGTCATCGCGCTCGCACAGTAGTGCATAGAAGGAGTCCATTTCAACTAGTCAGACTACCTTTGTGGAGAGTTCCTGGTGAACTGCCATGAAGCACAAGAGCAAATCAAGACATTCGACTACGTGTGCCTCTTTCTATCAATTGTGTTGGTAGCATGGGAGATACCAAATGAGAGCTAATTCCCTTCAGTCGTGCCAGACCTTCATGAAGAAATGAATTATGCTTCATTGTGGGTGACCAAGGATGCGCAGCAAGTTCGGGACAACAAGATCTTCTAGATCTTGATGGAAATGAATATCAGGCTGGCCATAAATCACAAGTTGTGATTGTTGCCCACGGTGTAAGCTAACCTGCAGAGCTATGCTAAGTTTAAAGATGATTCCCATTGAGTATCTATCATGGCGTGGAAGGACCTTGCGTAGAAGTGGTATGACGGATGACGCCATCAATGTAGTGCTCGATCAATGGCCAGCAAAATGGCACACTACCACGGAATTGGCAGTGGGTGGAAGCAAGTCTGCCGCACAAAAGAAGAAGGAGGAGGCCAATCTGAAGATCACACAGCTAGTCGAAAAGAGGAAAAAGAAGGCTGCTGAAAAGGCCTAGGAAGAGCAGGCAGGAAAGGAGGCAAAAAAATGGACAGGTGGCATAGAGTAGGCCTTTAACAAAGGTGCATGGTCCCCTTCACCTGAGATCGAAGAGGAAGACATTGAGCAACATGGCACAAAACCTCAGTAGACGTCTTCCTGCATTAAGTGCCCAAGAGAGCTAGAGAAGGGAGGGCCCAGAAAGAAATCCAAGGTGACCAAGCCCTCATTGGACTGTATCACATTGACGAAGGGCAACCTACATGATATCGGTAACACAGTCAGAGATGTCACCAGAGAGGCCCTGCAGAAATTTGAACAATAGAAATAGATAATACTAGGGGCTATCGAGACTGGGTTGTAGGAGTTACAGACCCGTGCATTGCAGGTTGGTATGATGTCTACCATCTTGGCCATTGGCACTTCAGAGGCTATTGATATGCTATGAATGAAGGCTTCTATTGCAATAGTGCTATCGGATGGAGCACTGATCATAAAAAATGAGGCTGACAGGCCCACTGTCAATGCGTTGAAGGGAGTTGGGCTAAACTTGGCAGCGCTTATGTGCAAAGCACTCCACCTCTTGCAGGATGGAGTAATTACAGAAATGAGGGCTCAAGAGCACCATGCCCTCCAAGTGATCAGCAAATAGTGGATCAACAATGAAAAGATTGCTCTAGAGAGAAATTTTTCCATCCCCGTTGAGACCAATGCCACCAACCGAAGCCAAAAGATCATGTAGGTCATTGAGGAGGCATGTAGAATGGTCCCAGAGTTGGCCATTCTAGAGGAGGAGCCAATTGAGGTTCGCATCTGAAAACTGGCCACAGAGGTGCACAACACTCGGACTGAGATGGCACGAGTTCATCTGGAGTTGAACCTGCAGATTACAGAGCTGTAGTTAAGGGCCCAGCCTTCAACACCACCGGAAGTAAAGGAACAATAGGTGACCAGTGTCATAGAGGTAGTCACGCGGTGGAAAGTGCAGTAGTAGACTGCATGCAGTTGTTTGAACAATGATTTGAGGTCTTGACAAGCTTGTAAGAGGACCCAAATGTACAGAGGCTGGAGATGCAAGCGTGCAAGCTACAATAGCACTATGATGAAGTTAAGGGCATAGTGCGAACCGTCACATTGAAACAAAGGATAACCAAGCTGTAGGAGGCCATGCAGCTGAAGGAATAGGTGGATGCAGCGCTACACAAGGAAGTAGTGTTGAAGGCACGATTAAAGCCCTACCTGGAGGAAGCTTACGCAGTCGCAGGAAATATTGAAGGCAAGCTTGCAACTCTGCAAGCGACACAACAAATGCTTTAGGTTGTTAGCGCAGGAATAGTGACCGAGAAGACAGTGGAAGATGTGAAGTAAGGGGCAGCTTAGTGCACGACAAAGGTAACAATCATACGGGTTGAGCTGGATAGACTTCATGCAAACATCTCTACACATAACTCAAGGACGAGTCATGATGTTTGTGTTAGGGGCTTGTTGGGAGCGGGATTCCCCAAGGGCAGTTTTGGGGCTAAAAGCCATGTTTGAGTCAAATTTCGTATTAAAAAAGTAAAGACTCTGCATTTTGTGGTCGCAAAGCTCGAAGGTGTTAGGTGTCATAAAGGGTAGTCCGCCCTTAGTTTTGTAAACTAAAGTTGGGTGTAAGAGATCTACCCATGGTCCACAGACCATGGGATTATATAAAAAGAGCTAAGCTCTAAGTAGGTTTGGGAGATATAGAATGATGAATAATGTAAGAGAGTGGTAGCTCTGAAGTAAGAAGTCTTGGTCTTGGGTTGTAGTGTAGGTAGAGGCTCTATAACTGAGTGCGTAGAGGCCTAACGTAGAAGTCTACAGCTAAGTGTGCGGACCCTTGTAGCTGTGTGCATAGGGTGGACAGAGACTGTAAACAATTGGAAGATATTAATAAAGAGAGATATTCTACAATTCCCTTGTCTTTGTTTTGTTATTGCATCTTGATATGTTATGTATGAATTTCCTTTATTATGCTTATGTGATGCGCGAATGAATGCAATTACATTGAATAATTGAACACATTTACGAATATCTGTTTACGCGGAGTTAACTATAATTGTCTGATAATATAAGCAAGTCATTTAGATTAATTAGGGAATTTGTACAACATGAGATTGTAGCAACACGAAAGTACCTGAGCAGCAGGCTAGGGCTACGCAAAGGCCAATCATACCCTTTCGTGGAGGTACTAAATGCTGGAATAGAGGGCTCAGCTCACAAGCCCTAGAGTGAAGCAACCCTGCACGAAGGTAGGGATAGAGGGAATCAATGACATCACAACCATCTCAGGGTGTGGAAACTTGGTTCCAACATTCCCCCATACTACTTCAGGTGAGACTTTGGTCCCTGCTCTATGGGCTGAGGCCGAAAGGGCCAGTAGTGTAGGGATTTGTTTGGCTAAATTAATGCTTAACCTAGGCCAGGCCCCCTCAAGCCAACACTAAGACGTAAGAAAATATATCACCACTTATCCACTGAAAGAAAAAATTTCAATCCCACAATGGCCTCTAGGAGTACATTTCGTTGGATGGATATCACACTCTGAGAGATGATTGTCTAATACAATGAGAAGTCTACATATATTGTCACAATGCCCCTCATAGTCAGACCCTACAGTTGTGTCCTATAATATTAATCATATTATACTATTTAATTATAAATTATGGCTATCAGATCATTATTAGTTTGAATAATTAGTCTGAAATTGTGTTTTTAGTATTTTTGTATACATGAAAATATTCAAAAAAAATAAAGCTTCTTTTTGTGACTAGTTAATTTCGAGTGACTCTAAATATACAAGAAATTATGTGCCTTGGTGTTTCTCTTGCGGCTATTGACTCATTGTACCAATTTATCCCATGTCTTCTAGTGCTTTTGGTGAATTCTGCTTTGATGATGTCCAATGCCAATGCAATGGACATTTATCCTCGATGTTATTTTGAGCCAAAGGGAAGCTCCACAAGTAACAACCAAAAAGTGGCCTCAAAAATATTATTGGGGGGCAAAATGCAGTAATTATATGACAAGCCAAGAAGCACTGCGCGTTAATAATAATCCCTTTAATATTGATTAATAATTTCTTTGCATGATCATGTAATACTAAAGGGTCAAGTAGGGACATTTAAAATTAGTCATCCATCAATATCACCTTTGAGAGTGATTAGTAGTTAATACTTCCTATTACACACAAAATAGATCACCAACTTCAAGGATAGCAATATAAACACAACAAAGATGAAATTAAAAGAAATGCTAGGAAGTCAAATGTGACTAATATTGAGTCAAGAAAATACCAAGCCCTTCACATTAGCCAGGCATTCTTAGGCACTAAAATAGAAAATCCTTCCATTGCATAATTTTCACCATTTCCTTAATTTATTTAATTGAGAACATAAATTTCAGAAGAAAAAAAGAAAAATCGTTGAAAAAGGCCTCAAAATCCTAACAAATACTTGAGTGATTTTCATATCACTTAAACAGAATGGTAATCGTTCGATATGCTTTTAACATGTGGAATATATTGAAGAATATGAATCTTTCTCATCCCTTGCTCCTAATCAAATTGTAATATGTGGGTTCTAATCAAGTAATCAATTTCCATCCAACATAGTTAAGGGATCACTTTGGAGAAGGACTTCTAGAAGCAATGGGATAGTAGAAATGGAATTAACTAGGAGGAAAATGAAGCACTTTAGAGGGTGCTCCAAAATATTTGAACGTAACTGAAAATGATTTTATACTCCCTCCACACATTTTAAAACAAAAATAATTTAGTTTCATCTCATTTATTTTCCACCTTTCTGTAATACGTAATTCTTTGAGCAAGAATAGAGCATTCATAAATATTATCATGAAAGATGACTCTTCATAATCCTAATAAGTTGGGCTCTAACAAATAAAAAATTTCATGTAGTGAATAAATCTTACATGGTAGATTTCAGTGATTAAAATGACAACTTTATTCTTAATCTCATTACAACAAAAATAAATTCAACCCTAAGTAGTTGGGATCTAACAAATCAAAAATTTCATGTAGTAAAGTAAACTTACATGGTATATCCCAATTATTTGCAATGACACCTTTATTCTTGATCTTATTACAACATAGATAAATTCAAGAGTGCATACATATTTCTTTATCCAAGACAAGCTTTGAACACATTCCATGATTTCATATAAATATAATGATACAATTTACCTGTAGGACATGAGAAAGTTGTCTACATCTAGCACCTGTAACTGGAAAATAGTGTTATTGATACACCATATCCTTGCATTAGAATCATGTAGATAGATAGTGTTATAGAGATACATTGCAACACCTATTCAACACTACCTTCAAGGTTCAAATTCATCAATTGATTTACTTTAGTAGAAAATTCTAGTGGGATTTCATTAAATACAACCTGACAAAAGCCATTTATGATAGTTGTCATTGTCTTCTCTAGATCTAACCCCCTTTGGAAATAGAATAACTGATATTCCCTAATGTTTGAGGTACTTTCTTCATGTTCAACATGGGCTATTGGGTTCTTCATGTGGAAAAGGTTGCAAATATTAGATGTATAACGGAAACAAGCATGCAATTCAAGGTTGCTCCTAAAGTATCTTGGGTGAATTATAAAACCGCCATCTACTTAAAACATGATATATGGTAGTAACAAAAACCTAACCAAGATCCAACTTAAGAATTCAAAATGTTGCAAATAAGAGATCTCTTAAACGATATCAACTATTTAATTGCATCATCACACTGAAATAGACAAATCCTTAAAATGTTGAAAAGTGTGAACAAATGGAGTTGGAATATTATATTTATGTTAGGGTAGATATGGCTACGTAAAATGTAACTTCTACGTAAAACACGTAAATCTAACTTCTATAGCTACAAGAAATGTAACTTCTATATAAAAAATAGAGTTGAAATATTATAGTTACGTCGAGGTAGATATAGCTACATGAAATGTAACTTCTATATAACATTCTAAATCCCTTTTTAGTCATTTAAGAGACTAACATATTTTTTTTTTAGTTTAAGAGACTAACATTTTTATCTTCATTTAAGCGAGTAACATTGAATTGGTTCTTGACCAACCAAGAGGAAATTTTAAACTAGTGTGAAAATGCTTACTCATTCCCCTGCCACATTTCTGATATTTTATTTGTGTGTGGATTTAAGCTAGTGTAATGTAACTTCTACATATTTGACAATTTAAATGTAAAAAATTACCCAGATTGAAGTTATACAATTAACATCTGCATAATAAGATACAATATGCATGAGTTATAAGTAATATGACGTTTACATGTTATATCAAGACAAACTTTTTCTCATCTCATTAACTCTTATATTATAGTTGGTGATGGATATAGCCTTTAAAATTATGAGCCATTATTGTCATATCTTATATTTAAAAATGGATATAGCTTTAAAAAGCATCAACCTTGTTTGTTATTTTATGTAAGGTCAATTTAAATGGAAGTTCTCATAACTTTATTCAATATCATCTTATACAACTGGAAATGAAATGATGTGGGGGTGATGTTTCTAGTGATTTTCAAACTTGTTTTAATTACCTAAATTTAGCCTATCTAAAATAAATAGTTGAACTAACCATCTTATCTTCAAGTCAGTAATTGTTGTTTCTATTGATTTTCAAACTTGTTTTAATTACCTAAATTTAGCCTATTTAAAGTAAATAGTTGCAATGACCATCTTATCTTCAAGTCAGTAACTTTGCTTGAGGGCATCTTCATGACATCAACCATCTTTGAAAATTATGAAATATTAATAGTACCTTGCACTAAATAGACAATGTCGGCATAGAATCTTTTATTGTGTTTTTTATTTTGTGTCACAAATTTATTGATATTTTATGATTCTTGGTTTCAGTTTCCATGTTAAGACTAGATTCATCATGTCTGCTAGGATTTTTACTTGTGCACACATCATATTGTTCACTTCTAATTGTATAAAAAACAAAGAGTATGCATAATGACATGTAGTGACATGTGGGTGTCTATTTTACTCAATGATATGCTTGATTTTTTAGGCCATGCCAATTCTACCAAAATGAAATTAAGAGAGACAATGACACAAGAAGGACTAACAATAAATTAAATTAGAGACTTTAGAATGCAACTCAAATTGTACCTGAATGTAACAATAAGTATTTGCAGGTGCCTAGTCATCGATGAGCATCGTATTACACTATGAAAAAATCCTTGCATTATGAGAATTTGGTTTCACCTACACTAATCCTTTGTAATAGTTCCTTGACTTGCCTATAGATATAATTTTAGAAACAATCCTACTCCTACAATTCTTCCCTATACAGATCAACGTTTTCACGCCTATTGATAGTTATTTTTCAAGGCAACAGAATATAACTCTTAAATTGCATAATCACCTTTCAAAACAATGCTTGAGTATTTCCATGTGATTATCGAACTAGTCCCTACTCAGGTCCACAAAATCCTTAATTTCTCTCCATCGAACAAACCTATTTTTGTAATAAAATTATAAATACCATGTTTTCATTCCTCATCCCAACATACCAAATACTTACAATGGAATACTTTATCGTTTCTCCCTCAGTGCAATAGAGATCCATTATTGTGGCATCGAGATGATTGGCGTCATAAAATGGTGCAGTGTGTCCTTCAATATATGTCACATAACTCCTCTCACCTCACATAACTCCTCTCATCTATAATAATAAGAGTCATCTCAAACTACTTGGTCTCCATCTCATTCATATTGAAATAAGTGGAGATTTCCATGGGTGACAAATTGTGCTTGGGGATTTAATGTAAGGAGCTATCACAAAAAAAAATACATTGCAGCATAATAATTATCAGCAAGAGGAACAACCCTACCAAGCTACTTCCTAACTAGATGAAGATACTCTTGAATTACCTCCTATAATGATAAAAAGATAACCTCAACTGCCTATAGACTCTACCTATGCATGGTAGAAATGAAAACACTGTCAAAAACAACATATCCAACAACATTGGTCAATCTCTTCTTTTAGTCAAGGGCATGCCCAACTTTTCAAAAGTATCAAGTAGGTCAAGGTTCACATCATGCAGGTTCCTCTTCTTCTTCTAGTCTCTTTGTTTAGGTCTAGAATAATAGAAAAGGTCTTGAAAATTGATGGGTGGGTAAAATTTATCAGACCATTTGGGTTGTTCCATTTTTAATCATTGTCTGTGAGTATCGAGTCTAAATTTCAAAAGCCATTCAAGTTCATTCTTTTTAGCTAAAATTAACCTAAGCTTTGGATAGTTCTAAGGTTTAATGGATCTAAGTATATTCTACTTAAAATATAGTAACATCGTTTAAAACTATAGGCATTGAGATCAAAATCTAACGATGAAACATAAAATATTTTATTTTCATGATTACAATAAACTTTAATTTCATGTAACAAAGTTTTAGGAATGTATAATATTTGCATCCTATCAGAAAATTTATTGAATTTGGGCATGGTAGATTCCATTACACAAATAGTTAACCACTAAAAAATAAGGTGAAAATAAAAAATAAATTCCATGCATTCTAACCCTAGAAAATTTAGGGAGGAGTGAACTGATCTAAAAAGTAAGGACATGAAAAATACTTACTTGTCCATTGTCTTTTGATAAATTGTTGCCCGTAATCAAGATCTACATTATCATAATCATTAAACCCTTTTTACAATAAGGACATGCAAAATGCTTACTTGTGCATTTCCTTTCGATGACCGGTTGGTGGCAATCAAGATCTACATTATCATAATCATTAAAGCATCAACTCTAGATGAAATTTATACTTTGATCATATAAACCCTTGAAATTGTTTACCCATAAGAACAAAAATCATCTTTAGTAAAAAGGGAAGAACTCTTGAAAGTCCAAATTCATACCCATGTGCAAATGGCCGATTTTCATTATCATAACCATTAAACCCTCAACTCTAGATGAAATTTATGGTTTGATCATATAAACCCCTGAAATTGTTTACCCATAAGAACAAAAAAGATCTTTAGTAAAAAGGAAGAACTCTCTAGAGCTCAAATTCATACCCATGTACAAATAACCAAAATCTCCACGCCCAATGAGCTTTCCCTTCCTCCATCTAATCATTTCATTTTTTATGAACAAAAATCATCTTTAGTAAAAAGGAAGAACTATCCCGAGTCCAAATTCATATCCATGTACGAATGGCAAAAATTTGCACGGCCAATGACCTTTCCCTTCATCTAATCATCTCCTTTTTGATTAATTGTTGGTCGCAATCAAGATCTACATTATCATAATCATTAAACCCTCAACTCTAGATGTCCATTATCATAATCATTAAACCCTCAACTCTAGAAGAAATTTATGCTTTGATCATATAAACCCTCGAATTTTTTTACCAATAAGAACACAAATCATCTTTAGCAAAAAGGAAGAACTCTTTAGAGTCCAAATTCATCCTGATGTACAAACGGCCAAAATCTCCATGCCCAATGACCTTGCCCTTCCTCCATCTAATCGTTGATGCTCATCCACACAGATATCAACAAGGCCTAGAAAAATGTGCTACAATGCGATGTTGTAATATAAGAATATTTTATTTGAACCCAGCGCTAAACTAGAAATTAAAAAGAAAATAAATATTTATAATGGAAAAAATAAAAGAAATATTTATAAAAATATATAAATTGCAATGGGGTTAAATGATTTATTTTTACTAATAATTTGTTATTTTTGTGTAAGATGCTAAATTAAAAAGAAGATGAAGTTAAAAATGATTCTTAACCATGGATATTGACCCCCACATTATGATAGATATTATTAACTTGTAAAAGATAGCCATGGGTCAATACCATGGATTATGAATACCACATGCCCGGAAAACATAAATTATCTCTCAATCAAAATATTTTATAACAATATGACAAGATTGTTAACCATGGATATTCACCATCACTTTACCATGGATATCAACTTATATATTGGCTTTGTTACAATACCATGGCTTA